>OX465296.1:78293093-78353093 GCA_949987735.1 Leucophora obtusa
ATAGTAAACAGTGGATTAGTGAAGAAATTATAAAGTGCGGGATAAACTTTACAAAAAATGGATTAATAACCGAAATAATAAAAAATATGAATTAGAATATAAAAAATTTAGAAATATTTTAAATAAAAAACTAAATTTTGCAAAGAACAATTATTATAAAAATAAGTTTAAGGAAAACAAAAATAATATGCCAGTTACGTGGCAAATAATAAACGAAATTGTGGGTAAAAAGAACAATAATATAGATGAAACATTAACTAAAAATTTCAAAAACGAAAGTGCTTTAAACATTGGTAATAAGTTTGCAATAAATTTCCAAGAAAACATACAAAAAATAATTCATAATTGTAACATAAAAACTATAAAATGCTCGAATACAAAAATAAGAAATTTATACAATACTAAAAAACTTAAACGTTAAAAAAAGCCCTGGTTTTGACAAAATAAGACCAAAAGATATAAAATACAATGCTGATATTTTAACACCTATTGTAACCAACTTCGTAAACTCGAGTATATTTAACGCAAATATACCCGAATTACTTAAAACGTCACTTATACGACCTATTTATAAAAACGGTACGAAAAATTACTGTAACAACTGCAGGCCTATAGCAATTTTATCAGTTGTCGAAAAAGTACTGGAAGAAATCATAGTCAGAAGGCTGACTGATTTCCTACAAAGATATAAGATCATAAATGAGAGTCAATTTGGTTTCCAAAAAGGAAAAAATATAAATATGCTCCTCGGAAACTTTTCCAGCTACATAAACAAATGCTTGAGCGAACACATTCACTGTCTAGTGTTATTTATAGACTTTAGTAAAGCGTTTGACACACTTTCACACTGTAATCTTCTCGATATATTAGAACGAAATGGAATAAGAGGTATATGTTTGGATTGGTTTAGAAACTATCTGGTTAAGGTCATACTGCGTGAAACTCAATAATACTCTAAGCAATGACTTGCCCGCAAACTACGGTGTACCACAAGGTTCCAAACTTGGACCCATTCTCTATTTAATTTATGCAAATGACATGTTAAAAATGCTTAAAAAAAGCAAAACCTTTGCATACGCTGATGGTACAGCAGTTGTGGTGACCCAAGGAACATTGAGTATGAGGATGTACAAAAGCTATTTTCAACGGCTAAAAAAATAAATTCAAGATTAGAACATTGCCGTTCTGGTATTGTTGTTTGGCTATCTACCAAACGGCTGAACGGTCGGTCGTTGTCTTTTTGGTGGGTTTTTGGGTTTTTTCTTTTGGTATTGTGGTGAAATATGAGAATTCGTGTGAATGTTGTTTGTGGGCTCTCTTCTCATTCTCTCACAAATATTTATGTATGTATGTATGTATGTACGTATGTATGTATATATAGATTGGAATATTTTATGGATTTTAAGAAATTTATATGTTGTGACGTAAAATTTGTTAATTATTAAAAATGAAAAAATCTAAATAAATAGTAAAATTTTAAAAATCTGTGAAATAAGAAAAATATCTAAAAAGTATATTTACAAAATACAATCAGGTTTTGGTTTTCAAATTAAAATTCCAAACAACAACAATATTATTTCACGCAAAAACTTCTTATTATTTTCTTTTGAATATTGAATTTCTAAAAAATCTTAGCTTGAATTTCTAAAACCACTTAAATATTCCTTATACAATAACAAGTTAAAATATAACTAAAACTTAAAAATATGTTTTCTATAATATCCTTGGGGAGGAATTTTTTTTTTAAATTTCATGTTTAAGTAAAAAGGACAGACAGATGGAATTTTTAAAATTATTACTTCTTCTCATTCTCAATGGGTATTGCTTCGATTTTAACCATTTTTTTATATATGATTTCTAAAGGCTTGTACATTTGACGAAAAATACCAAAAAAAAATTGTTTAAAAAAGGTGATTTTTATTGAAAACTATAGTTTTTTGCCAAATAGCTAATTTGTGATTATTTTAACGTGTATAAAAAAAACAAAAACAAAAAAATCTATTAACTATCCAGTGTAGAAACGGTAATGACATATCATTTTTTTCGGACTACCATTAATGACACGTACTTACTTTATGCATTATTTTAAAATATATAATAATGAGTTACTAATAAATACTTACTTTTTTCTTTATTTCAAAATAAAAAATAATGTATTACCAATAATGATTTATTTTTATCATTATTTCAGAAATAAAGTAATGTTTTAGATTTTTTGTAAATTTTTTCAAAATTTATTTTTATACTCAATATTTTTTCAACACTGCTAATGAAATATGTAACCACATATTTTTTGATTTTTTGTATGTTGGCGAGTAGGCTGACTTGTGCGCAGCAAGTCAATTATGTTTTAATCGATCAAATATTACATGTCGAGATAGATCAGATGGTGCAGCTATACACTGGCAGTCTGGAGTCCCAGGTTTGATTCCCGCACGAGAAAATTTTATGAAAAAAAATTTTTACATTAAAAAAATATATTTTTATAAAACTAATTTTTTTGAAAATCTATTTTTAGAATCGTTATTTTAGTCAATACTTGTGCGCACATAGTTAACGACATATTTTTTGATTTTTCGTATGCTGGTGTGTAACTCGTTATTTTTCGCGACATCGCCATATAAAGGTAATAAGAAATGTTATAATAAAAGTAAATAGTTACCATTACCAGGTATGTAGTTACGTAACCACATATCTGGTAATGATTTTCTACGCTGGGTATAAATCATATATTTATTGTCGCCAAAATTAATTTATTTCGAGAATACCACTTCAAATATTTAAACAAACATATTTGAATATTACACTTTTTGTAAAAAAAACGTGTGTTTTAGATTTTTCAGAAACATACGAAGCAAAACGAAGATTTTTCCTATAACTGTTTAAAAAATCTGAGCTAAACTTGTAGAGAAGGGGCCACAGTGCCCAAAAATGCAGTTTTGTGCATCAAGTGTTTTTTTTTTTTTTTTATTAAAAAACTGGTATGTTGCCAAATGGCTACATTTAAGGGTTATTTCTCAGGTTAATTTACAGAGATTGAAATAGATGAATTAGTAAAGATTTTGTCTGAGTATTGCCACTTTCAAAAAAATTTACTTGAAAAATGACGGTTTTAAAATCTTTTGGATAGTTTTAGGATAAACATGGCTTAATGAAGAAAGTCCCTAACTTCATTTCTATTTTTATACAGGAGAAAGAACAAATTCTTCAAACCATGAATATAGATTTTCTCTGAATGCAATTTTTAGTAAAATAGCAACAATAAAATAAAAAAATTAATCAAAGTTTTCAGATTTCCTTTTTTCTTATGAATTATAAAATGGAGCTTGGTCCTTTCCGCATTAAGCATTTAAAAAATTTACGAACAATTTGAAAATAACAGCATGTTTGCTGTTACACTTGCTACTTTAACATTCATGTTTGTTGGGTAATTTGAATTTTAAAAAGGTAGATTCAAATAAAATAAGAATTTGAATTATATAAAAATTTTTATATAACTATATGTATTATTGTGGGGTAATGCGATGAACTTCTAAACCAAAGGGTCGTTGGTTCAAATCGTGGCTGTTGTTGGAACAAAACAAAATTGCTTTGAATTTAAAATCGAAGAAAATTTAAATTAAAGAGAAATAAAATAAAGAGAAAGATAAAAGAGGAAAAATTTTTTTTTGTTTTATTATTTCATATCGAAATAAGTACAATTTTTTTTAACAAAAATCGAATCACTAAAACATAAGCTTTTCGACTCTATTTATACGAAAACACTAGCAGATTTTATACAAAAACACTATCATTCTCGATATTACATCGAATTCGATTTCGACGAAATTTTACGAAAAAATTCTTTTTCGATACGATTTCGAATCATTTTGCATACTGGGTATATCCCCTATATGTTCTGAAAATTTCAGTAATAAATTCTTGGAAATAAAATTTACAAATGTTTTTTTGTAAAATATGTTTTCTAAGCGTTAAGTTGGGTGTATCCAATGATATGTTATTAGATCCCATTGTATATATGGGGATAAACTAAGATCAAGTTATATCTCAAAATTGGGATGTCCAATGATATATTTGGGGATAAACCTAGATATAATTTGATCCGAAAAATGGCGGATCGAATTAGATCCAGCTTATATTTGTGGATAAACTTAGATCTAATTTGATCTCAATTTTGGCAGATCGAATTAGGTCCAGCAATATATTTGTGGATAAAATTAGATCTAATTTGATCCGAAAAAGTGGCAGATCGAATTAGATCCAGCAATATATTTTGGGATAAACTTAGATATAAATTGATACGAAAAATGGCAGATGGAATTAGATCCAGCAATATATTTGTGGATAAACTTAGATCTAATTTGATCCGAAAAATGGCAGATCGAATTAGATCCAGCAATATATTTGGGGATTAAGTAAGATCTAAATTTATCCAAAAAATGAAAGATCAAATTAGATCCAGTAATATATTTAGATAGATGGAATTAAATCCAGTGATATATTTGGGGATTTGGTAGGATCTTAATTTATGACATAAATTGCAGATCGAATTAGATCCAGCAATTTATTTCGGTATTAAAATGGCAGATCGATTTAGAAACAGCAATATATTTGGGGATTCACATCTAAACCTATCCAGAAAAATGACAGATAAAATTAGATCCCGCATTATATTTGGGTACTACGTAAGATCTCCATTTGTTTGGGATTAAATAATATCCCAGACAGATATTGACAACAGTTCAAAAAATAATACACTGACAGAGCACTGATTTTATAAAAATTACAATTAGGTTGTTTATAATAAGTGTGCTATCTGTTGTATCGTTGTGTCGTCCTAACAAAAAACAGAGTTGTTAAAATTTTTATTTGTATTTAACAACGATTTTCTATTCAGTTTTCTATCTGTTAGCACACTCAAACATAGGACACTAAACATACGTTAAAATTTTGTATCGTGCTATCTCAAATGTTGAATTTTTCAATTTAATTTTTAACGACTCTGTTTTTTGTTAGAACGATACACCAAATGACACACCCCTTGTGAAAACCCTTAATTTTTTGTTAAAATAAGGTTTAAACTCAGAAGGTCTCGAGTTCGATTCCGTACAAGGCTATGCATTTTTTTATAAAATGAATTTCTTTTTATAAAATGATAATTTAATTTTCTATAAATGTTTTTATAAAATTATATTGTTTTTTATTAAATTAAATTTTTTTAAATAAATGATTTTATTTACATCTTTTTAACGCTCTACACCATTTCCAATTGTATCAATTGTTTTTAAGATTTATCAATTGTATTTCAGAAATAATCAATTGAATTTCAGTTTTGTCAATTGTATTTCAGAACTTATCAATTATTTTTCAGATTTATGAATTGTATTTCAGAACTAGTCAATTGAATTTCAATTTTATCAATTGTATTTCAGAAATTATTAATTGTATTTCCGAAATTCACAACTGTGTTTCAGAAATTATCAAACTGTATTTCAGAAATTATAAATTGTATTTCAGAAATTATGAAATATATTTCAGAAATTTTTCTCTATTAATTATGAAATACAATCAACAACTTTTGAAATAGATTTGATTATTTCTGAAATACAATTAATAATTTCTGTAATACATTTGATAAATTTCTGAAATACATTTAAAATTTTTGAAATACACTTAATAGCTTCTGAAATACCGTTAATATTGTAGTTGCTGATGAGTTATCATATAGGACCATATATTGTTTAAATGGCACCATATATGGTATATTTTGCCTATTAAAAAAAATAATATGGAGCTTTATATGGTAATATATAACTTACAGTGATCCATGTACCATTTGATCCGGAAAATGGTCCAATAAAATTGTATCAGTTTTTATCTAATTGCATCAGTTTGTATCTGACCTGATTAAATTATGTGTTAATCAGATGAAATTGAATTTGATTTTTGACCTGATACAATTTTATTGGTTTATATCACATGTTATCAGTTTAGGTGCAAATAGATATATTTTTATACAAAATTATAGTTATATCCCAATTTTGACGTGATATATTGTATCAGTTTAAAACTTTGATACATTGTATAAGGTCATGCGCGGTTCCAGCAATTAATATAAGGGGAAAAATCATACGCCACCGTAGACAAATACATTGAGTTGGACACTGAGGCGAATGATTTTTCCCCTTATATTAATTGCTGGAACCGCGCATGTATAAGGTAAATGTCGGATACAATTATATGTTATTTACTCAGCTAAAAATCGGCATATATGAATACATACAGGTTAAATGTATGTTTATGCATGCTCATAAACATGCATTAATGTCCATACATGGATACCCAAGTAAAAAAAATTATATGGAGCCATATGAAGTTATATTTAATTGTATATAATCTTTTATGTAATTAGATATAATTATATCCGAAAAATGAGAACATCTTATTGTATCGAATTGTATACAATTGTATACAATCGAAATGCATAAAATTGTATCCGAATTTTGTCCTCATCCAATTACATCACATTATATCTTTTTATATGAAATTATCTGCGATATAGTTTATATATAAATATATACAATGGCGTATAAGCTTCTATAAACAATCTTATATCAAAATATATAACTGACATGATATCTACACTCATAGAAAACAGTTTGTAGAAAATTTAGTAAAACTGTTAGTACTTCAACTTAACAAATTTTTAACTAATTTTTAGTTAAAATTTAATTTTTAGTTAATTTTTTTGCTAGAAAATTTAGTAAAACTGTTAGTACTTCAACTTAACAAATTTTTAACTAATTTTTAGTTAAAATTTAATTTTTAGTTAATTTTTTTGTTACCTCCACATTACTAATATACAAATTTTTTTGCTATTTTTTTTCTGAATTTAGGTACTAATTTATAACAATAAATTTGCTAACTTTACAGTATTTTGCTGAATTTTAGTTACTAATTTTTAACAAAAGATTTGCTAATTTTACAAATTTTTTGTAAACTAAACCAATTTTGGAGCGCTTATAAACAGAATGTTAAATGACTCACAAAAATTACTGAATATTTTTAACTCGCCAAAAATAATGCAAAAAGTTTTTTAAATAAAGCTAAATTGAAATGGTTGAAAATTTGTCCTACTCATAAAATATCTAAATTATTAAAATTTATGAGAAAAGTTTCTATTTATCGTAATACAACATTAATTTTCAAAGATCAAGGTTTATTTTGGACGTACCATTTTAATATGAAAATTGTGATTAAAAGTATCTCTGTACTCAATATTGTACTTTTTAAGCTTATTTAAGAATACGATATTTTTAATCGGCCACACCTTCTTTCCTGTGGGTGGAGTTTTAGAGGTGAAAATGGAAACTCAAATAAAATCGGAAGTACATATACGATCAGCAAACAATGAAAATCAAAAGAAGGGTCTCTGAAATACATTTTGTTATGGTTAACATATTATTGTCTATAAATATTACCACTTTTACAAAAAATCATTCTTGGGAATTTTCATTATATATATTTGTTCCATTTTCTCCTGCAAGGAGCATAGGGCCGTAGGGAATTTTCATTGGCATTGAAATATAATTGGCATTACTTTATCTCAATGTCAGTGCCAACAAATTTCATCACCATTCAATGCCAATGAAATTTTTTTTCAATTTGCATTGATGAAAACAATGGTAATGAAATGTACACATAATTGAAGAAAAGCATTGTGATATAAAAAAATATAGAATTTTTAATTTTTTTTCTTAATTTATTCTTTTATTAAAACATGAAAACAAATACTTCTTTCATCAATTATAAATGGGCATTTAGGCATTGAACAATGCCAATTGAAAAAATTTAAATTAATTGACAGATTCAATAAACTGGTCCCAAGTATGTTTTTAAATAACCATTTATTTTTTATTTATTAATTTTCATTTCATTTGCTCCTTTTTTACCTTTTTCCAGTCCACTAGTAATCTGCAAAAGTTTTTTTGATTTCAGAAAATTTTAGCAAAATTTTTGTAGATTTAACAGTTTTTTTTTTGCTATATTCATTCTACTATTATTTAGCAATATTTTTGCTCATTTTAGCAGGTTAAATTGTTATTTGCAATTAACAACAATTTAGCTCAAATATTACTAAAATTTAACAGTTTTTTTGCTGTTTTCATTTTATTAATATTTAGCAAACTGATTCTGCTAATATTAGCAGTTTTTTCCGGAGCATCATTTTAAACTAATTTTTAGTAACTTTTTCTGCTATTTTTACGGACTTATTTGTATGAGTGTAATTATACAAAATTTTATAAAGTTTAATTGCACTATAACAATGAAGAAAACAAACTTAGAAAGATTTTTTTTATTTTATAAGAAAGACACATTTTATAAGAAAGACACATTTTATAAGAAAGACTAAAACTCTAAACTAGAAAAGGTTGTTCCGACAAATTTTGGTAAAGTTGAGTTAAACCGAAAATTTACTTTGTCAGCTATTTCCAAGTTTATTAGCATAAATTTTTCTAAACAAATTTTTCTCGTTTTGAATTTTGCTTTTTATTGAAATTCAGTTACAAACTGCGTTATTCTAAGTTTAAGGACAATTTTCGTCCTATAAGCGTCCTAAATCGCATTCAATCCTCATGTCCATCAATACCAAAGATCGACCAATACCCACTTTGTTAGCCAAACTGTTCTGTCGGCCATGAGTATTTAATATGAATGAAAATAAGTGATCTCAACAATATTTACTAAAATTTTATTTGAAAATTTTTATAAAATTGTATTTATATATTATTTAATGCAATTAGATATACCCATTTTTCGGATCAAATTGTATCAGGTTAGATAACATGCTTATCTCGTTTGATATAATTATATATTCCAATATTCGGATCAAATAAGATATGAACATATATATGGGTTTATATATGGTGATATATGATTATATAACATCTTTTTTAGTCGGGTAATTGAAATAAAAAAACTCAATTACATTTCATGTAACTGTAATTTAAAATTTTCAATTACAAGTAATTGAAATAGTAAAAATTACTAAAAATATATGATACAAAAAATAAACTCACACACGAATCATGCACGGGTTATATATTCTTATTCACGCTCATGCACGAATCAAGTACGAATTATATATTCTCAGACTCACGCACGAATCACTTGAGTATACTAATTATTACTCACGACCACGGGTGAATAACGTGACTTACGAACATTCTAGTCATGCGCCAATCCCTAGTAATTACTAAATCTAAAACTAGTTCAAAATCATTGTTAACATAGAACCACATATAATATAATATGGTTTTATATGGACCTTATATATTTTTATATAAAATCACTTTGATATAATTGCTTATGTGGGATGATATATAATTATAGATGATTTTATAAAGAACGTTATATTGTTATATCCCGGTGAAAAATGTTCATATACGCTCAAACATATTCATATATGGTTTATGTATGGACACATATGAACAAATATGGATTTTTTATGAACATATATGGATTTTATATGAACATATATGGAAGTATATGTGATTCCATATATGGAAAAAATTTCATATACAGACATATATGGAAGCATCTGATATTTCATATATGGAAATGGCACTCATATATGGACAAATATGATAGTATATGTTATTCAATTTATGCAAAAGGGACTTGTATATAAACATATTTCGAAGAATACATTTTTCCATATATGTAAAAGGAACTCATATTTGGATAAATATGGAATTATATTTAATGCCATGAATAAAAAAAGGAACATATGTAGCGCCTAATTTGAATGTCATACATAAATTTATATATATCGTACAACCTTATAATAAAGGACAGCAACGTTCGCATGTATTCGCATATATTTAATAAATGTATATGTTCATATATGTCCATATATGAACATATACTTAGGTGTTACCTCATTTTTCGGATCCATACATATATTGTTGAACCATAAATGTTCATATATGGACATTTTTCACCGGGATATTAAAGAAATCATGAAATATTGTAGATATGGAACCATATTAAGTTATGGGTTCTTATTCGTCAATATATAATCATATCTAACACAAATTATGAAATATTTCTTATATGGCTCCACATATAGTTTTATATTATTATGTATAGTGTCATACTAAATTATATATAAACGTATATGTAATTATATCTGTAATATATTGCTTTATGTACTTATATATAGCACATGCAATTATATGTAGGCCAGTATGTAATAATATAAAATCACATATGTCTCCATATTAAAACCTTTGAGGAAAAAATATCTAACATATGACTACATAAAAGTATATCTGCTTGAATTTAAAAGCATATGTGGCCATATGTAACTATAAGTTACTATATGCAATTACATAAAATAATATATGATTATATCAAAACTTGTTTACTCGGGTTCATAAATCTCCATACATGTATCACATATGTCCACACATATGCATTAAGGAAATTTGAGATAATATCTACATATGTGTACATGTATGAACACATATGAACACGCATTAACATGCATGATCATGCATGTAGATATTACCTCAAATTTTGTTAATGCACATGTGTGGACATATGTGATATATGTATGGAGATTTATGTATCCATGTATGGACATGAATGCATGTTTATGAGCATGCATGAACATACATTTAACCTGTATGTATTCATATATGTCGATTTTTAGCTGGGTATATAAAATTGAACCAATTACGATCAAAGCTGACACCATCTCTATATATAAAAGAATAACGTGACTGACTGACTGACTGACTGATTGACTGACTGACTGACTGACTCAACATCGCCCAGCCCAAACCGCTGAAGCTAGGAAGTTTAAATTTGGTATGTAGGTTCCTTTTTCAGCGTAGACGTCCGCTAAGACGGGATTTTTGGAAATTCCTACTGGAACGGGCAAAAAGGGGGAAAGTCTCCCCCTTCACGGCCTGCCAAAACCCCTTTGGCTAGAAAGCTGAAATTTTAGATATGTGTTCCTTGGAGTAGGGGCTAACTTTTCTGGAAAGTACTTTCTAGAATTTTGGACAGGGACGTTGTAAAAATGGGGGTTAAAAAGAGAAAAAGGCCCCCCTTGACGGCCTGCCCAAACCGCTGGAGGTAGGAAGTTGAAATTTGGTATAAAGGTTCCTCCACTATCGTAGACATCCACCACCACGGGATTTTTGGAAATTTTTACAGGGAGGGGCAAAAAGGGGAAAAAGTCTCTGACGGCCTGCTCAAACTGCTGGAGCTACGAAGTTGAAATTTGGTATGTAGGTTCCTCGACCGGTGTAGACGACCGTTGAGACGGCATTTTTGGAAATTCTTATCGGGAGGGGCAAAATGGGGACAAAAAAGTACCTTTTTCCAAAAAAAGTACCTTTTTTCAAAAAAGTACCTTTTTGCAAAAAAAGTACCTTTTTGCAAAAAAAAAGTACCTTTTTGCAAAAAAAAAAGTACCTTTTTACAAAAAAAAGTACCTTTTTCCAAAAAAAGTACCTTTTTCCAAAAAAAGTACGTTTTTCCAAAAAAAGTACCTTTTTCCAAAAAAGTACCTTTTTCCAAAAAAAGTACCTTTTTCCAAAAAAAAGTACCTTTTTCCAAAAAAAAGTACCTTTTTCCAAAAAAAAGTACCTTTTTCCAAAAAAAAGTAACTTTTTCCAAAAAAAAGTACCTTTTCAAAAAAAAGTACCTTTTTTAAAAAAGTACCTTTTTCCAAAAAATGAACCTTTTTCAAAAAAAAATGTACCTTTTCCAAAAAAAAGTACTTTTTCCAAAAAAAGTACCTTTTTCCAAAAAAAGTAAAAAAAGTACCTTTTTCTAAAAAAATGTTCCTTTTCCCAAAAAACATACATTTTTCCAAAAAAAATACCTTTTTCAAAAAAAGTACCTTTTCCAAAAAAAAGTACCTTTTCCCAAAAAAAAGTACCTTTTTCTAAAAAAATTTTCCTTTTCCAAAAGAAGTACGTACCTTTTCCAAAAAAAGTACCTTTTTCCAAAAAAAGTACCTTTTTCCAAAAAATATACTTTTTTAAAAAAAAATACCTTTTCCAAAAAAAGTACAAATAAAGTACTTTGTAAAAACAAAGTATCTTTTTCCAAAAAATTTCATTTATCCAAAAAGTACCATTTAAAATAATATATAATTTCAAAGAAACTACTTTTTCCACTAAAACAAGGTTTCTTGATATTCGGCATAGACGTGCACTAAGACGGGATTTTTGGAAATTCCTACCGGAACGGGCAAAAAGGGGAAAAGTCTCCCCATATACAGTCTCACAAATTGCCTGCCCAAACCACTGGAGGTAAGAAGTTGAAATTTGGTATAAAGGTTCCTCCACTGTAGTAGACATCGACTAATTCCCTATAGGATATCCCAAAAGCAAATTCGGAATGTGAGTTCTTCCTTCTGTGTAGGCGTCCGCTTAGACGGAATTTTTGAAATTCCTATCGGGAGGGGAAATAAGGGGAAAAGTCTCCTCCTTGACGGCCTGCCCAATCCCTTTTGGCCAACCTAAAATTTTAAATATGTATTCCTTGGAGTAGGACTAACTCACCGGTAACGTAATTTTTCTATTTTGGAACAGGAACATTGTAAAAATGGTGGTTGAAAGGGAAAAATGTCCCCACTAACGGCCTGCCCAAACCGCTTAGGCAATGCAGTTGAAATTTGGTATGAATGTTCCTCATCCATCTCAGATAGCCGCGAAGATGAAATTTTTGTAAATTCCTAAAGGGAGGGGCAAAAAGAAGAAAAGCCTCACCTTGGGGGCCTGTAAAAACCCATCGGCTAGAAACCTGAAACTTAAAATGTGGGTCCCTGGAGTAAGGGCTAACTTATTAGAAAGATACTTTTTTGAATTTTGGACAGGGTCGTTATAAAATGGGGGCTCAAAAAGGGAAAGTGACCCCTTAACGACCTGTCCAAACTGCTGGAACTAGGAAGCCGAAGTTCGGTACTTAGGTTCCTCTTCCAGCCTAATTCCAACCGGGAGGGACAAAAAAAGAAAAAGTGTCCCCCTTGACAGCCTGCTCAAACTGCTGGAACTAGGAAGCAGAGAAACAAGCCAGCCGCCGTAAGCCGTTTAAGCCGCCGCCGCCGGTCATTTTTGCCTCAGCCGCCGCCGCCGATTTTTTTCGGCTCATTTCGGCTGGAAATATCAATTTTCCAAAATAAAAAATTTAAAAGCAAATGTCATTTTTAAAACAAATTTTCTACATCATCATTTCCTGAACCATCAAGAGTATTTTTTTGTAGTTAAAAAAAATAAAAGAACCAGTTTTATAGTCAGAGCTAAGAAGGATTTTTGTCATAAATATTTCTTAAGTTGGAAGTTTTGCTTGAAAACTTCTGACAGATTTCGCTGAAATTTGGATATGCAATAGAGGAGAGAATCCAAATGAACAATATACATATATACTATACTGTAGATTGTAGTCAGAGCTTCGAAAGAATTAATTCAATTTTAGGTTAATTCGCACAAAACCGGATTCAGCTTTAGAAATTGAATATATATCATTCCATCAAAACATTCCTTTATAATTAATTCATAGGTTTCATCCCCAAATTTTAATATTAAATAGTATGCATTCTTACGTTGAATACATTCCTTATAGAATTACAATCAATTTAAATAATTAATTTTTTCATTAATTCTAATCTTTTATAAAATGGCTTATCAAAATTGTCATTTTATTAAATCAGTAAAAGATCTAAGGGATGAATATACTAATGATTCTGACAACACTTTAGTTTATAATTACAAATTAAATAAAAATGTGGCTTATTTTAGGGATTTAATATTGATATCATATACACAACCCATAAAAATAATTAAAAACGCAACATTTGTTTTAAACTTTTACAAACCGAATGAAACGTGAAAGATCATTATAAAAAGAATGAATTCATGAAAGAATTCATTCATTATGCATGAAAATTAAAAGAATGAAGCCAGTGAATGAATTCATAAGGAATGGTATAATCGTAAGATATATTAGTAAATTTTAATTAAAAGTCCAAAAGTGAATTAAAGAATTAATTCATTCGAATTTATGGTGGTAGGTTTGGTTAAGTAGATCACATCACATTTTTCAGAAATTTCAGTACACCTGAAATTATTATCAAAAGACACATTTTTAAGACATTGCGGACGAAGATATTTACAATAATCGACGCTGTTCTGAGTTCCGCATCCACAAAAAAATTCTAAAGTGAAACATTCCGAATTTTTTTTTTTCGTTTTATTTCGTGTAGAAAAAGCTTGATGGTAGTGAAACGAATACATATTTTTTAACAACAATTATTATATAATAATTTATTTTAAAATTAGTCTATGAATATTAAAATTTGGTAGAAACAACAAATTTTCGAAATTTTTAATTCCGTGTGATTTTACAAATCAACTCTAATTAAAAAGTTTCGGAACTAAGAACAGGGGTGAATATCTGAATTTTTTAACTTTTCTTCTAAGTTTTTCAACTTTGACATCTTTTCGAGCATAATTTTTTTCGAACCATATTTTTTTCTAGTTTATTCTAAAAACACAATTAATTTTGAGTGAAAATAGAGTTTGTTTATTTCTAAGTTCCAAATCCACATAAAAAATTCTAAAGTGAAACATTCCGAATTTTTTTGCTGTTCTGTTCCGAATTATTTTCTTCGTTTTATTTCGTGTTGGAAAAGCTTGGTGAAAGTAAAAGGAATATTTTGTTGCAAAAATTAATATGTTAAAATTTATTTTAAAATTTGTTGAAACAGTCAATTTCCGACTTTTGAATTTTGTGTGATTTTACAAAACCACTCTAATTAAAAAGTTTCGGAATTCAGAACAGGGGTGATAGTGTCAAAACTCTGTTTATGAGCGACTTCAAGCACTTAACAATTTGAAATTCAGCAATTTTTCAACCGATTTTGAATATTGTAACGTTTTTGGAAAGACAAAAAATTTAGCTTTCCAAATATATATAGAATTATTTATTTGTAACTGAAATATGTTGACAGTTTTTTTTTTTAATATTAAAATAAATTTTTTTTAATTTGTACACTTTGACGGCTTTTTTACAGTATTAAACAATTCTTTACTATTGTAATTCATGGGTTTAGTTCTTAGTAAAATCAGATTCTTTTGTTTAAATTAATTGAAAATTGAAAAAGTTATCGTAATTTTTCTAAACATTTAATTTCAGCAACTCGAGGTTCTTGTTTGCACAATCATTAAGGTTAATATTTTCAATTTTCTTATAAATGCAGAGATTCCATGTTTATAAAAAAATGTATAACTTTGACAATTTTAAAGCGATTAAAATAGAACTTCATTTTGCCCTGAATAAAGAATAAATTAGATAAAAATGAGTTTTTTTTTTAAACAAAATATTGCAATTAAAAGCCGTCAAAATTAAACAAAATAAGAAAAAATTAAGAAAATCAGTTTTATTTGAAAATATTTCCACACAATTTTGTTGAATATATAAACATATGTATATATTTGGAAAGCCCAACTATCTCTCCTTCTAGCTCCGTTCAAAAACTAAAAATCCTAAATTTGTAATTTTTATCGATGAATTTAACTTAAAATTATTTTTTATTTGATAATTCCAAATTTTTTTGCACAATTTTCTACTGCTATATTTTGGAAAAAACCTTAAACATCTTTAAAACACGTGTATAATGTTCTATCAAGCCGATCAAGCCGCCGCCGCCGCCGATTATTTGCTTGCGCCGCCGCCGCCGATTATTTTGATCGGCTTGTTTCCCTGCTAGGAAGCTGAAATTCCCTGTCGATGGATTTTCGGAAATTCCTACCGAGAGGGGCACAAATAGTAAAAGTTGGCTAGAAACCTGAAATGTAAAACGTATATTACTTGGAGTATGGCCTCACTTACCGGGAAGGTGCTTTTTAGACAGGGACATTGCAAAAATGGGAATTAATGAAGCGAAAAGTGCCGCTTAAAGGCCTGCCCAAACCGCTGGAGGTAGGAAGTTGAAATTTGGTATTAAAGTTCCTCCTCTATTGTAGACATCTGCTAAGATGAGATTTTTGGAAATTTCTACAGGTAGGGTCAAAAACAGGAAAAGTCTCTCCCTTAACGGCCTGGCCAAACTGCTGGACGTCCCCTAAGATGGTATTTTTGGAAATTCATACCGGGAGGGGTAAAAAGGGAAAAAACTTCCCCCTTGACGGCCTGGCCAAACTGCTGGATATAGAGACCTAAAATTATGTATGTAGTAGGTTCCTCCTCCAACGCAGACGTCCTCTAAGACGGAATTTTTGGAAATTCCTACCGGGAGGGGTAAAAACGGAATAATTCTCCCCCTTGATGGCCTAACCGAACCCTTCGGCTAGAAACCTGTAATATATAATATGTTTTCCTTGCAGTATGGGCTAGAATGGGCTAGCTAGAAACCTAAAACTTAAAGAACAAGTGTATATGGAACACTAAAATTAAGAAACTAAATAGGAAACGAGTGGAATTGAAACACTACACAAGTGGAATGAAAGGGATATAAACGTTGAACGAGTGGAATTGAAATTATAGACAATGCAAATGGATTGGAAAAGGGAATTACCTGTTCAAACGCTATCCACGGAATATGAAACTTATGTAGAATTGAAACATACTCTCCAAAAAGTTAAACAAAATTTCTAAAAGAAAAGAAAATGGAAAAGGAATGGAACTTATATATTCCGATATTTAAACTTCATGTAACGAAACACCGGTGGAAGAAACCGACGCAGTAAATTTTCCAACTAAATTTGTGAATTTACTTGAATTGCCAGGTCCACATTTACATAAACTGGAATTAAAAAAAAAAAACTTTAAGGCACGCTAACAACCCTGCTTTACGTTATTTATTTTCATTCAAAACACAAATGAACAAAACTACTTCCGGGTTTATCTACCTAAGTTCGCACTTTACCAAATTATCTTAACATACACACGTATATTCCAATTTATTATGGATTCATTACTAACAATCCACTTTCATGAGAAAAAGTGATCAAATATTTATTTATTTTAAACCCATTGTTGTGCAGAATTATTTATTTATGGTGACTTGGTGAAGGCTTTTACTATATAAAAACTGTACTTTAAATAAAAAGTGAATTTAAAAAAAATTGTCGTGCCCTAAACTTTAAGGCACGCTAACAACGTAGCGGGCTGCGCCCGCTAGTTACATATAAACCGATAAAATTGTATCAAGGCAAAAATCGAATACAATTTCATCTGACCAATACATAAGTTAATCAGGTCAGATCTAAACTGATACAATTAGATAAAAATTGATAAAAATATATCGGGCCATTCTTCGGATGAAACTGTATATTTATACAGATATAACTTAATCACATATATGACTATATGTAACTATTTTTACTCGGGTTGTTTAAATGATACGATATATCAAAGTATATGGTACTATATATAGTAGCATATATTATCATATCTGGAACTGTATTGAAAATGTTGTTCATGAGGTCCCCTAAATGAGCATATGTGACAGCGCATAGAGAAAGGGACCTAAGGGTAAAAAAATCAATTTTTTTTTTTGTGGACAACATCTGAGCATCGAATGAGACCGATCCCATGCTCTCCTGACCTTAGGTCCCTTTCTATCCTTAGGTCCCTTTCTATCCTTAGGTCCCTTTCTATTTTGCGCGTCACATATATTGTTGAAATGGCACCATATATGATAATAAATGGTTTAAATGCCACCATATATGATAATATCTAGTTTAACTGGCACCATATATAGTTATATATTGTTGAAATGATACCATATATAATTATATGTTGCTAAAATGCCACCATATATATTAAGATATAGCTCTATATACAACTATATATGCAATAAGATCAGCCATGCTATGTAATATATAATCATATATACCATGTCTCATATTATAAAGGACGATATCTAATTAGATGAAATTATATATGGCATAATATAAGGAAAAATTTTGGAAAAAGACGTCATATATAATTATACATGGATATACATAACGACATGTCTAATTATATATTGTAATTAGGGTTTGGGGTTCGGGAATTCCCGGGATATCCCGGGAAAAGTTTGCCGGGAATCCCCGGGAAAATAATATATTTTTCCCGGGAAAACGGGAAATTTTAAAAGTATTAAATTGTTTTTGTTTAGAATAGGATTTTTTAATTTTAGTCATAAAAGACATTTTAAATACCAAAACAAAAATGTTATTGTTAAAATCTTTTAAAAGGGAATCAATTTCTTTGACACATAAAAAAATATCGTTTCAAAGTAATTAGGAGCATTTCAACTAATAAAGATTTTTCGCATAACTTATTCAAAATTTAAGTAGTAAAACCTAAAAACTTGATAAAATGTTTAAAAGAAATATTAACAAAAAGTTTTGTTTCTTACCAATAATCGCCCTTACTATCTAAATTTTTCAAATGTATATTTTAGTTAAATTCGACTTTGTTAAAATATTGGGTGGCAGTATATCTTGACTTGGTTTATATTTGCAGCATTCTGATTGGTTAATTTATTTTCAACCAATCAAAATGATTGAAAATATAAATATTTTTGTAGGGTTTTCATACACAAAATGAACAAAACCGTATGATTAAAAATAAAGTCGACTTTAAATTGAAAGTAATCCTTTATATTAAGGGACAATATTTTATAAGTTACGTTTTCATTAATAATTGTGATATTTTAAAGTAAGTTTACTAATATATTATTTTATATTAAGGAGTAATATGTCAGGAGTATGGAAATACTTTAAAAAAAGGACAGTACAGCGCAGTGAAATGTTTGCCCTAAAAGACTAATGGTTAATGGAGGTAGCTTATCCGACATATAAATTTGGTTCACAAAAAAAAAAAAAAATTGATAGTCATGCAACTTTTCTTGAAGAAAATAACAACAAGAATAACGTTCCAGCTAACATTAGCAAAGTACCCGAAGAAAATAGTGTAAGCTGAATGTTTTATGGTAGTGCAAACATTTCCTGAAATGGTATCCAAATTAGCCACTGTCGGCGGAATGTTAATCCGCACCATAACTAGATTTTCGTTATTCGAGAAAGTTTTTATAATAAAAACATGGCTTTGCCAAAAATGAAACCGATGTAAAGAATATTATATTAAATTACTACAATCATGTAAAAGATATCATGATAAAAGAAATATCGAGCCATATTTCTAAGAATAGGAGATTTACTATAATCTTAGATGAATGGACAAGAATATCACAAAAGAGATATTTGAACATATGTATAAACGGAAATAATTCATTTTATAACCTGGGGTTGGTTTATATATCAGGAAGATGTAATGCTGATGAAATAAGAAGAATTGTAAAAATAAGACTAGAAGAGTTTTATTTGTCTTTGGAAAATAACATTGTGGCCACCATATCTAATGGGCCAAGTGTGATGAAACGGTTTGTTTCCGACTGTCCAGTAGTAGGTGCTTTCTGCTGGAATCATGCAGTTCATTTGGCAGTACTGCGAGTAATTTATGTGAAATCAAATGTTCAACATTCTGATATTTTTTACTTTGAATTCTCACTACACAGACTCCATTTGTACTGAAATTGTGTTTTTTTTAACAAAAATTACTTATATATGTGGTTTTCATTAACAATTTTGTTCAAAAATCCCAGGAATCAAATTTTTTCATTCCCGTTTCCCGGGAAATAAAAAAGTCCGGGAAATCCCAAACCCTAATTGTAATATATGCCACATATGATTATATATAATTTTTTTACTCGGGTTGCCATACTAGGAACTTTTTAGGGAATTTCGTTTGCTTTTTCGACGTAAATTTTTCCGCAACATTTCCTCGAACAAAATTCTTGACCAGGGAGCTGCGAAAAAGCAGCCAGGACATAAGTTTCGTCGTCTATTACACAACAGTTGTATTTTTGTATAAAATTTGATTTAAATTTTCGAGCTTTGGTTTTGGCCTCCAAATTTTTAAAAGCGTTTCTATCGGGAACTTTTTTAACTCTGTAGGACTTTAGTCCTGCCTTACGTTTCACTTTACGTACAAAAAAGTCCGAGCATTGGGCTAACCGAGCTGTTTTTCTGCCAGATGTGTTACGAGCTCTCTTAAGGATGCTTTTAACTTTATATGCCTTACCAATGTTACGATAACCAGTCGTTGTTCCTGTTCCCGGCTTCCTTTCAATTGTTAGGTGTTCCAGATACCTTTTTACCACTTTTGAAACTGTTTGGCGGCATACATTAGTTTCTTTGACAATTTTTTTGTATGTCCATGTTTGGTTTTGTTGAAAATATTTAATTTTTTTTAACGCACTTTTCTTTCTCGTTCATTCAGTAAAAAATTGCTAATTATAACTCGGGATGTACATCAATTTATTAACTGACATATTTTTAAAATGTAAACTGCCGAAAAAAAAATATAAGAAGCTTTAAACCAAAGTTATAGGCAAAAATGTGTGTTAACATTTTTATGATCTCACTCCTTATATCTAAAGCTCTGGACAGAAATGGTGCCAAAAAACGAGTAAAACTCAGTGTTAAATTTTTTAGTGGCGCACGTTTATTAAATAAAAAATATGATTGTGAAAGAGATATGTATTTTTATTCAAGGCGTGTTTTTTAACGATTTCAATACCGACTGTTTGTTTGCGGATGTATCGTTATTTTGACTTCAGATTCTTGTTAAGACTCCTCAAATTAGAAAAAATTATGAAAAATATTTTACCCCCTCCCCCTCCTACCCACTAAAAATGTCGTTTGAAAATCGATTTTTTCAAATTTTTGAGCACCGTTTTACCCCTTAAATATTCGAGTAGCCAAAAATCCTTTGGTTGGGTTTCTTCTCGTCATAAAACGAAGCTATGTATATGCCAAATTTCAATTATCTATCCTTATTAGTTTAGGAGAAACACCACAACCCCCTTTTCACGGAGAATATGATATATTCAAAAAATTAGACTTCATTAACAAATATCGCGACCATATTGCCATTTTCAACTGCTTATACATATGTATAATGATTTTTATTTCAAGTCCAAGATCCTAATAAATTTATTTGTAAAAAGTATAAAGATTTTTTTGCACTATTATATTTTATATATTCTTTTAACCCTCTAACCGGCAAGCCCGCCTCCAGGCGGGGTATATTAAATTGACCAGAAATTCGGCAAAGGGGTATTTTATAATAAGAAATTATGCTTTTTCAACAGAAAACAAAATTTATAAACTTTTTTGTGAAGAATTTTTTTGTATACAATGCACGGTTTGGAAGCGAGAAAGTGTCAAAGATAAAATTTCGTAAAATTTCAAAAATTAAATATTTTAAAACAACCAAAAGTTTCAAAAATCTTAAAAACATATTTAAATTGACTGAAACAATTGATAGTGACCACGAAATAAGATTGGAGCTTAAGCTATTCAAAAAGTTCCTTACTTTGGTCCAAGGACGCGCAGGATTCCATAAGGATACCTTTAAAGGACATCGCCTTAACTTCAAAACGAATGGACGGATTTTTTTGAAATTTGGTAAAAAGAATATATTTCGTATAGGTAACAAATCTTATAAGTTTGAATAATATATATTGAAGGTTGGGTGCGTTTTCGTTCAATTTCGCATTTTTCTAAAAACGAAAATCGCTACATCCTCTTAAGTAACAGCACAAAAAATGTAATTTTTTTATTGCAATTATTTCTTGGTAAGAGAAATAATTTGTGCCTAAACCTAGTAATTTTTATGCGCTAGTTTACAAGATTCACCCTTAAACTATTTTGGCCCATATCGCCTAAAGTAGGCAACGAAAAAAAAATTTTGTAGAAGAACTTATTGTTTATTTTTCATGAGGAACACATGGTATAAATTTCATTGCAAAAAAGCTTAGGCCGGTTAGAGGGTTAAAGATGTGTACACTGAGTGTACAAGGTTAGTGAAAGAGTTAATTAAAAAATTAATTAAAAACAACAAATTCGATTTTTTAATTTTGCTTTGAATTTCAACAAACTCGTTTTTTTATATGACAACATCGTTTGTTAAAATTTGTTTTGAATTTCAACAAATGTGCTTGTTGGCTATTTAATTGAAATAAGTTCAACAATTTAAATTAAGTTTAATTGTATTTAGAAAAAGTTTAATTGTATTTACAAACTATTTTTATCTGTGTACAGTTTAAATTCTTACCTCCGCTCCTTGATCATATAAATTTGCGGATATTATTATATTGTTAGCATGTTCAGGGAATTTTACTAGCGTTGTACCACTAGCATAATACATGTTATGCTCTCCAATACGAAAATATCCTTCAGCAACTGTGTCACTTAATGAAATTCCAAATCCTCGTAAAATATCATTTAAAGCTGGAACATTTGCACCTCCTGTGTCTGGTTCCCACCATTCTCTAGTATTTTCATCGAAAAATTTCATTTTTGACATTACAGTTGAATTGTACCAATCGGCAAATATTATTACTCCAAGTCCCAACTCAAATACATCTTTTTGCAGTTTGTGAATTTCCTCATCGAAGAATTCTTCTTCAGGATCGACAATCATTAAAGTACCATAGTCAGATGCGTCAAAGCAAGTATAGGGCATTCCTAGTGTTTCTACGTAGTAACCAAGATTTCGAAGATGTTGATACATATCACGAAAATTTGTATGTATGTGGTCACTTCTCCAATCTAAAGGATCTGACTTTATTTTAAGATTATCACGCGGTATATAGCCAGGAGGGTACTGCAAGTTGTGATACTGATCCCATAGTATTCGTTTGTGTCTTGGTGGTTTAGGAGCAACTTGTACAGTTATCGGAAAATTCACAGTGTTATTCAAGTAATTGCCTTCAAATTGTGAGGTTTCTATTTTAATGCTAATATGACCTTTTGCTTCGCCCTCATAAAAACATCCTTTTTCATTGATAGCTTTAAAAAAAAATTTAAATTATTTAGTATACATTTTTTTAATTAAATAATTACACCTAAAATAATGTCTGGAAAAAATCTGTATAATGTGTTTCAAATTGGTACACAAAATATTTGTTTAAATAACGTCTGGATAAAAAATACGAATAGTTTTAAAAGAATATTTAAAAAATACGCTTATTGCTATGTAGGCCTGCAGCAACGACTGCATAGCAAAAAAATGTTGACTGCCTAATTGCAAAGATACGAATACGCTTAAAACACATACACATAAAATAAACTCAAAAAAAGTCAGTAAAGTCAGCAAAAAATGTTGTCATGTCAGCAAATTTTCAGTCAGGGGCGTGCTTGCAAAAAAGTTTGTAATTTCAGCAAAAAATCAGCGAGCTTATTCTTACCAAAAAAAATAGTAATCTCAGCTAAAGTGTTAGCTAACACTTAATCGATTGCAAATGAAAAAAATTCTTGCTGAAATCGATAAAACTTTTTGCTGAATAGTAGTAAATGGTAGTAACCAAGCCCAATTTTATATAAATCGAAAAGGACACTATTCCCTGAATGTACAGGTAATTTTTTGGAGAAAAAAACCATTAATATTTAAACGTTCTGTGTATGCATATATTTTCTTCCAAAGAAATGCAAAATTATAATTTAATAAAAAGAAATTAGTCCATCGTTATTGTTCATGCAAACATTTTAGCTTCGGTAATAAATACATTAACTCGATGCCCTTTAAAGCAAAAACATTTTAAAAAATCTTAATGAAACTTATTTCTAAACATCTGCAAAGTTTAGTCAAAAACTATATTAGTTCCCGTAATTTACCCACGGGAAACCAGTGCTGACACTTCTATATACATAACAGCAAATCAGCACTTCTATATAGTACATATTTAGTAATTTTTTAATATTTTGAAACAAAATTTCTTACTTAAGAAATATTTAGAACAAAAATCCATCTTAATTCTGAATATAAAATTGGCCAAATGTAACTGGCCGTACTTTTTCAGTCTAAAAACTTTTGCTGATATCTCAATATCTTAGCTCATTCTGGAAATGTTCCGTTTTCCGACGAGTATTTTTATTTTAAACGGCTATATTTTTTTTTTTACTGAATAAAGATAATTTAGTAAAATAAAACCATGAAATAGTTTGATATCTTCACAGAAAAAAAGTAGACACCAATTATAGAATTTTTAAAAACAAACACATTATATTTTTTATTTAAATTTATTTTAAAACAATTTTTTTGTGTGAAATGTTTGCAAATTGTTGTTTTTCATATAAAAATTATTTAAAAACCAATATTCAAAGTTACAAGAAATAACAAATTTTTTTTGGTTTTTTGGATTTACAAATTCTAACATCATCGAATTTTGGCCAAAACTAGAATATTAAATATATGAGACTAAAAAGTATCAGCAATTATCATCCAATAAAATTGAATAGAATCATTTTGTAGTGTCCCTTTGTTCCCTATAGGAACCACAAGACGTAATATACATACATATACAGTGGTGGCAAATTTAATAGGAACGATTCAAGTTTTTTCTAATTTTTTTTTCGTTGCCTTAATTTTTAAAAATCGAAATAGTGGCTAAATTCGCCCCGGGAGGCAAAGATGTGGTTTAGAATATTGTGCAGAATTTTAACATAATGTCTGTTTTTTTATTTTGTCACTTGTTTTAAGTGGGCGTGGCTTTCAATGAAAAATAGCGATATCGACCTGTTATCAAATTACAGAGTAAAATTTAGCGAGTACTGATCGGATCTGTACAAACTGTATATTTTTAGAAATCCTACAAAATTTCCCTAACTTCTGCATTATTTTTATCTAGAAATAGTCGCCAGACTTGAAATGACAGTGCCTTAAACATAAAAAAAAATTTCTTTGTTTTTAGCGATTTTATAATAAAGTTAACCACACTGCCAGTGGCACACCCCTTGGAACCCCCTGGGGGGTTCCCCATACAAACATTTTTTCATGTAAAGTGCCAAAAATGGTGATTTTTTAAAATGTTTGGTTCCACGGGGTGTGCCACTTACATGGGTGGGTCGGCCCTCCAAAGTTAGTGGGGGTCGGTCATACATTTGGACTCGATTGGGACACTCTAAATGGGTCAAAGTGGGATTTTTCAAAATTTTACCCTACACAGAAAAAATTTACAAAATTCTGTTTGTAATGTTAAACACCTTTTTTGCATAAACAAACAAAAAATTTTTTAAAAAGGCACCAACAATGGAATTTGTATATACAAATCCCTTTTTGTAACTTTTTTGTAATTTGTTAAAAATAAAATCAATTTGTTTTTAACAATGTGTTTTGTAAATACAATAATTTTTTTTTGTAACTTGTTTGTATTTGTTAAAAATAAAAAAATAAAATTCAACAACGAGTTTGTTATATTAAAACAATTTTTCGCTTTATGTTGTCGTATTGACAAAAAAAAATAAATGATTCGTTTTTTTTTTTTTGTTTCAAAAAATTCTAAGACTACTTTTTTGAAATTTTTGTTACAATTTACAAACATTTGAGCAATTGCAAACAAAAAATAAATGATTTGTTTTTTTTTTTTGTTTCAAAAAATTCTAAGGCTATTTTTTTGATATTTTTGATACAATTTACAAACATTTAATAAAAAAATTGTTAGATATCTAAGTAAAAAGCCAACAATTTTTTTTAATTACTTAAAATTTTGTGATACTTTTTTCTGTGTACGTCGGGGATTCAGAATTCGTTTTAGAGGTATGGTTCCTCGGGCCACTTGGGCGATTTTTAAATCGGCCGCCCTAATATACATATATGGGTGATATGAAAAAATGTGATAGCTCATTTATAATGCATGGATTACATTTGAGTTATATACATATTTCGATATATATCAGCGCATTGTCGCCTGTTTTACAAAATTTATAATAATCTGACCAATTTTTGTTTAATACGTAAAATTTGTGACCAATTTTGTAGGCCAAATGTAAACTCCGTAACCAGTAATTCATAAGGTTTTTTAACTTTAATAGCTTATATTTTAATAACCAAGTGTTTAGCTACTAACTGTAAGAATTTTAATGAAGAGGAAAAGTAACGTTTTTAATAAAAATTAATACATTTTACAAACTTTTTCGTATATCTATGCTAACACGACTTCAACTCTGTAACGATTTCTCGTCATAATTATTGATAAAAAAGCATACACCAGAATTTTGGAGTTAGCTATTAATTATATTGCGAAAATTATAATGTTAGGAGTGCTTTTTTAAATTTAAATAGACTAAAACTTTTTCTGAAAATAGAATTCCAGCAAAAAATTGCTCAAAATTAATATACTTGATATACAAAACCCTCTAATGCCCAAGACCGCCTTTTGGCGGTCTTCAAATTTTAAATAATTTTTGGCTAAATAACAATAGCTGCGTTTTCGACTTAACTATATCCGTTAACTCATAAAAAAACTCAAAGTGCATAAACACGCGTTTAAGACGAAAACTAACATATTACTTTTCGTATGCACGTTAACTTTCAACACGGATAATTATCAACGTTGAAAACTCAACGTTTATATATTTTCACATCTAACGTAACTTATTCGCGTTACTTCCTAAAAACTTTTGCGGATGTACGTTCGATTGTAACGGAACAATTATAAACATAAGCTTTTTAAAATTTTTTCGTACTTCAATCGGTTTAACGTAGACTTGCTTTAAATACTTAACGTTGATAGGCATGAGAAAAAATACAGCTAATATTTTATTAAACAAGTTGTATTATATCCATAGAAAACAAGCGAGAAGCATGTAAAATGAAAATTTAGAAAATTTTAAAAAATTAACTTTTTAAAACAGAAAAATATATTTGAAAAATTGCCAAAAATACATTTACGATCTGGCGTACATTATCGATAATAACAAAGCTAGTTTAGAGCCTCTAATTGTAAAATCAGTTAAAATTTTTTCTCTAGGACTCACGGGATAACGCCAGGATACGTTTTACAAATATCTCTCTAACGCAAAAAGTAGCCAACGGATTAAACACAGATTATATACTCATAGGTAGTAGTAAGCAGAACTAATTTCGTGACAATTTATTGATGTTTAGTGCCAAATTCGCCAAATTTCGTAATTTTCAAAAAGCGAAAATCGCCATAACTTTTGAAACAACAACAATTGATCAACAATTTTCGGTACGTAATTTTATTTTATTAATAGAGTTATGTACAGCAAAAAAAAATTATTAGACTACTGGGTTTCAAGATACGTCTTCAACCTTTGTTGTGCTATATCGCCTAAATAAAGCAATAAATTAAAATTTTAATATTTGTTCCATAGTAGATTTTCAACGTCAAATATATGGTTTAAAAATTATTGAGATCAGAAGAAAGAGCATTAGAGGGTTAATGACACCCCCATGTTAAAATGATGTGTTATGCGAACAAAGTGTAAGTAGATACAATTTTTGGTTTCTTATTCCATTTCCCTTTGATAGAAGATTTTGCTGGAAATGTAGCAAACATAATGACAATTAATTGAATTTCTAAATGTAGATGTTCTTATATACACTCAAAATAATATGTCGGATGGCTCACCAGGAAAATTAATTAAGTTTAACAAAATGCATTCCAGTTTTTTGGCTTAGAACCGATTTGTTAGTTTTAACAATATTTTTGTTAAGTTTATCGAATTTATATTTAAAAACAGAATTAGTCAAACTACAGCTGTATTTACAATTACTTTGCAAACATATTTAATTTATTCAGATTATTAAGATTTAAAGGTCTCTGATCCATCTCCTGGGCCGTATTTAAATAGTAGTACATGTACTAAAATTTCAAAGGAGAAACTCGTTTTCGAGATATAGGCCATTTTATGAAATAAATTTTTTTACAGTGCATAAGCAGACCTTTAAAAATATAGTTCCTCATTTCGAATTTAAATTTGATTCAATTTTGTACAAATCAATTCGCAAAACTCATTTATTTGATTGAATTATGCATATTTAATTTAACCAATATCTTGTTCAAAGAATCAATTTGATTTTTGTTAATTCTTTTCATAGAATCAAACGAACTGATTCATTTGATTTCAACTGAAAATGATTCATTTGATTCAGACCTTTAAAAAATAATTCAATTTCTAAAACAGAATAAAGAAATATTTTTGATTCGCGAATTACTATATGTTGATTTTTTGATTCGCGCGAATAACATTTTTTTTATTCCAGATTTAAAATTGTTTTTTTTTATGAATTGCGAATTAATTTTGGTCAATAATATTTCTGTAAGAAATAAACTTTTATTGAACACATTAATTAAATAATAATTTTAAATACAAAATAAAATTTTGTCGCAAAAAATCAATCTTTTCAATTGAAATAGAATCCTACAAACGAATTAATAAATCAGCTGTTTTGTAATCATATTTGAAAATAATTCTTTTTGAATCAATTCTTCAAAGCTCTGATTTGATTTATAATTCGCGAATTATGTTTTAATCAAAATTAAATCAATATAAATTAGACCAAATCATTATCTCACTTTATTCAATATCAAATCGTTGATTTAAAATTATTTTAAATTATTCACTGATTCTTAAAATTAATAAATTCTTAATTCAAGCTCAGTGCATAAGTAATAAAACAAAAATTCTGAACGGATTAGATTTTAAATCACTGAACGGTAAAATGACCCTAAATATGTAATAATATTTTTAATTTAAAGTCGACTTTATTTTTAACCATACTGTTTGTATGGTTCCTTTTACTCCTGCAATATATATATATACTGTTTGTTTATTTTATGTATGAACACCCTACACACACTATGACACAAAATTTTAACTAAAGTCGACTTTAATAAAAACATAAAGAGAACCTTTATTTAGGAGGGCTAAATAATTCACTGATAAATTTTTTAAAATTAAACAAGTTAATGAATTAATTCATTTGATTTGATAAAATCAAAATTCATTTGATCTTAAAAAAACGAACAGTGCCAAATTCGAAACAATTCTGTTCAATGATTGCTCATTTTTTTTTTTTAATTTCAGATCAGGTATTGAATTATGAATTAAATCTTTGATGCTTTGACCAATATAGATTTTCTTTCAAAAAACAAACACAAAATGGACGAAAAAAATACGTCGAGGATTTTATGCATATTTTTTATCAATTACAAACTTATTACTTTGGGTGTTCCAACGCATTGCAATAATTCTATTTACCAAAAAACATTTCACCGTCATCATCAGGCTTGCCGCATACTTTTTTTCGTTGTCCCCAAACAAATCCAAAAATATTGCCAAAAAATCCCATCTATAAATAATGTTGAAAAGCTATTACAGTTTCTTCAATTTGTTCAAAGTAACCTTATCCGTACTAATTTTTTTTTAATCTTCAAGATTTTGAAATTTAAAAAAAATGGAATTTTTCAAGTTTGTGTTTTAAATAAAGTAGTAAGTAAAAGTATAATTCTTTAATCCGATTTTTAAATCCAGTTCAATTTTAAACAAATCGATAGGCAAAACTCATTTTGTTGATTTAATTATTTCCTACTACAATCATATCTTTTTTAAAGCATCAATTTGATTTTTGTTGATTCTTTTCATAGAATCAAAGGAAACGATTTAATTTTATTAAATAAATTTAAACAAAGTGGTTGCCTTGATTTATAGTTCGGGAATCATATCATAAACCAAATAATTTAATATTGCAAAATTGATTCTATTTAAATTTGAATAAATCTCATACTCACTTTTTTCAATTTAAAACATTGATTTAAAGTGATAATTACTTATTCACTAACTCATGAAATGAATCAAATTTAATGCCAGTTTATTATTTCTCAATATTTTAGATATTTGGCCATTAATCCTATAAAAATCCTAGGCATATAGGATTTATTCGTGCTAAAAAGCTTTGAATTGTTACAGAAAATGTATAAAAGAGTACATTTTTACCTTCGAAATTATGAGCAAAAAAGTTTACTAGAGTTTTCTGAAAATAAACAAAATTTGTATAATCTTAAAAATTTACGAAAGATTTTAAATATCCCCAAAACATTTTTTAAATGCCCAAAAAGAGTCTCTGTCCCCAAGACCAACAAAAAATCCCCAAATTTAGAGACAAACCTCCAAGTCTGGTCAGCCTGCTTATCATTGTTGCACATTTTTTATTATGTAGGCATTAATGTAGAGATACAATCTTGCGGTTTGTTCTGCGTTTATATCTTTTATATGGAGTTTTGACAATTAAAAACGCACTGCGGATTCTCTCTAAATTAAAACTTAATTTAATTTCTCTGCGTTTTCTCTCTACTCGCTTATTTTCATTCTCACTCTCACTACAACGTTCCCATATTTTCAAAAAATAATCCCGATATTTGATGATGTTCAGAGATGGAAAAGTTGAAACGATTAAACTTTTATTTTGAAAAATCATTGTTTTTCATGTTTATTACTAGTTTCAAACTCATTTAGCCTATCATTTTAATTTAATGATTTTTTCCGAAGTTAAAATAAAAAAATATAAAAAATTAAAAATTTTTCTATACTGAAACAAAAACCTCATTTCCCATCGCTGGTGCTCCCCACACATACACTAAATGTAGACACACAACCATGTAAAGAAAGTGTGAATGTATGTGTAAAAGCAATCGTCACCGCAGCCGCAGTCATTTAATTTATTTTTTTTCTCCGCAGCGGAATCCGCAGCCGCAAGGTTGTATCTCTAATCATTAATAGGATGAATTTCTTGAGTGTTGCTTCTCTCTTAAAAAAAAAAAAAAAAAAAACATTTTTTCTTGATTTCTTCGTACAATTTCGATAGTTGACGACAGTAGACATTCGAATCAATAGTTTGGTTTCTTGGAAGCAGGTCAAAGTAGGCTATACCCTTGCAATCCCACCGCACAGAAAGCATAATCTTCTTTTGGTGAATATTGGATTTGGATGTCGATTGTGGGGGCTCATTTTGCTTGGTCCATGATCGTTTTCGGACTACGTTATCGTAAGCAATCCATTTTTCATCACCCGTTATGATTCTTTTTAGAAATGGGTCGTTTTGGTTTTGGATTTCCTTTAATTCGTGAGGAACCCAAAAATCCAGTTTGCTTACGTAACCAAACTGTTGTGAGTGCAAGTAAACGGTTGAATTCGATGTGTCGAGCTTCTCTGCTATCTTTCGAGTTGCCATAATCCGGTTAGTTTCGATTAACGCCTTTATTTAGTCGTCATCAGTAGTGGTTGGACGACAAGTATTTGGTGCATCTTGCACATTAAAATTTCCTGAACGAAAGTGAGCAAACCAACGCTGACACTGGCGTTCAGTAAGGCAGTCCTCACCATAAACTTCGCATAATTTCTTCCGAGCTTGCACCGCATTTTTGCCCTTTTGAAGTAAAACAATAAAATATGCCGATAATGCGCTCTTTGATTGTCCATTTGTAACTTAATTTTTAACCAACTTGTTTTTTACTAATTACGCTCGCTTTTTGACTGAAAATAGTCTAATGTTTAAAATAGTGTATAATAATTAGGGTTTATATGAAATCCCGACCTTTTTTCAATCCCGCAATCCCGGGAATTTTGTGCGGGATTTCCCGGGATTTTTTTATTCTTTTACAGAAGTTTTAGCTAGTAATTAAAATGTTGGAAGCTTTATTTAAATTATAAACATTGATTGTTTTAAAAATAATTTAAATAAAAAATGTTTAAAATTAAAAAATGCGATTTAAAATTTAATAACCCTTTAGAAAAACGTGTAAGTCCGCACAATGTAATCGATTTCGTGTACTTCACATTGTGTTTACTTACAATATGGGATACTTGTGTATAACAATTGTATATGAAATTTTAAATATTTTAAAGTTTTTTCTAGTAAGTACACACAAGTATCTCCGAGTACTTTCAAACCCTACACACAAACTAGCTTATTTTTCAAATAATTTTGGATTTTTTATATGTTAATTTAAAATGCAACAATGAAAATTAAATAATTTTTTTAAGTACACTCACAATATTTTTTCCTTAAAATCAACATTAAAACAATTGAAAATAAGTTAAAAAAGGACTACCCGCTTTTCGTTCAAAACAATTGTTTTTGTCGTTTGTTTTTAATTGTTAATTTATTAACTGGCAAAGTCGGTAAAAATAATAGATTTCTCGTTTATTTTAAAATTAATCGTATTATAACAACTGATTGTTTTTAACAGAAAATTTTGGTTGAATATTTTAACTTCTACCGAAAGTCCGTATTTTGTGTATTTGGTTTATTGAATGACTGCCAGAAAAAGTTAAAAAATATATTTCTTTGCAATTTAACTACTTATTCAATTAAAACAACTTTACTGATTTACTTTTTAAACAACTGTTGAACTTTTACGGTAAAGTTATTGTGAGTGTAGTTGTGCCATAAAAGATTTCTATTCAAAAAATACCAATTAAAGTTATAAAATTATTTAATAATATTTTAGTGGTTATTTTTATAAAAAGATTTAGACGATTTGCCTAAAAATTTGTGTGAAAAATACACACTTTTAAACTTTTTAATAAAAATAGACGAATACTTCTGAAAATCTCCATAGAAACAAAATATCTAGAAATAGAAATTTTTGGATTCCATATTTATTAAAAAATCGATCTTAGTTCTGACTCTAAAGCTGATCCGATACAAATTTTCCAATTAACAATTCCATTATATCCTGAAAGAATTTATGATTCAATTTCTTTAACCGTTTAAACCACAAACTAATATTTAATTAATGTATTTCTAAGAGTTGTTTTAAAATTAAGACGGCCTTCCATACAAATATATTACCTGCATATTAGTTCGCTATTTAAACTGTTAAACGAATTGATCTCGAAAAAGTGGAAGATATGTGGTATGGATATTTTATATTAAGCCCTTATTTCAGAATATATTAAGTAGATTTTCTCATGACTGCAACCAAAAGATGAACTTTGTCGTAAGTTATTTTAATAGAAATCGAGTTTTTTAAGTAAACATACGGATATATTCATTTTCTAACGAGTGGAAATTCCCGGGATCCCGGGAAATTCAGAAAAAAATCCCACTGTCCCGGGAAATGAAAAAGTCCGGGAAAACATAAACCCTAATAATAATGTAATCCACGCAATCAATACTACATGAAATATTTAGTTCACGTCATCTATGAAAAAAAAACGACATTAATTACCGAACAACCAATATACAGTCAAACTCGCTTAAAACGAACTCCGGTGGACCAGAAAAATTAGTTCGTTGTAAGCGAGGTTCGTAATAACCGGGCAAAATTTAATATATTTTTTTTTATTTATCCATAAAATACACGTGAAAAAAAATTTATTCGGTAGCATATCTTTTTTTATTTGGCATCATACTAAATTATATAAAATTTCATCCGGAAAATGGATTAATCAAATAGTATATAAACGAATAAAAAATATATTTGAATTGATATAATTTCATCCAATTTTATCGGAGTTTTGGTCTTATTCAACAGCATTAAATTTTGTTTTTTTTTATATAGGAATATGTAGTGTAGGAAAACAACCAATTAATTAACTGAGAGAATTATCTGAATGATATTAATAAATTTTTGTATAAAACCGATGAATTTTCACTGGGCCTCGGCCACTGAAACTTTTTATTGAATTAATGGAATTTTTCATAAAATGTTGTGAAAATGTTCATTTTATTTATTAAAAGTTTCATTCACTTAATGAAAAAGTTTCATTAAAACTAGATTCATAAATTATATGAAGCTTTTACATCTAGTTTAAGAAAATTTTTCATTTACCTTGTGAAGAAAACTTTATTATTTATCATTTTACGCAAAAGTATATGGCTCTAATGCATAAACTTTTCTTAATTTTGCGTTAAGGTATACAATTGCCAATGTATTAAGTTTACTTATTAAACGTTTATTAAAAAATGCTATGCATAATCGTAAAATAACAGTTTGTTAATTTCTCGTTTTATTCTGGCAACACCCTAATTTAACGGGTCTCCACTTTCAAATAAATTGTTAGTGATTCATAAAGTTAGCAAACGATTGGCTCGTTAATCGTAGGTGAATAATATTGTTTTGAAGATTTTAAAATTAAAAATAATTTATAATAAATCAAAACATGATGAAAAAAATGTTTATACATAACAAAGAAGTAATAATGGAAAACTAATATTCACCAATTTGAGAAAATTTTATGAAAAAAGGCTTAAATTGTGCAATTGTTCCAGATTTTTTTAATTTGTTGGATACAAAACATTGGAGTTTACATATTCTTGGGTGGATGACCCTTAAAAAGTCTTTAAATAGATAAAAACTCACTATTTATGATTTCAACTGAGACATTTGTTTTCCAAATTTTATGAAATGCTTATTTTAGGCTTTACCCTACTTTAACAGATTATTAATTTTGTCCTTATTAAACGAATTATGCATACTGTTTTTGCCTAATAAGCTTAAAAACGTGTAATTAAACCGTTAAGAAAATTTATGCATAACACCGTAAATTTGTATTTAAATCAACATACATGTTGTTCGATTCGAGATAGTAAATAATTTTATCTAAAATATTTTTGGTCTTGGGTCACATTTAGTTTTATAAAATGTTGTTCGAAGCAATATACAAATTTATCTTCAACGAGATATAATTTAATCAAGTATATGTATTTGTATATGGCATATAAAATGATATAAAAGAAAAGATATTTTCGGATATGAATATATAAGGCAACGAATAAGAAAATTTTGAAAATCGGAATCGCAGATAAACTCAAATCTAATTTTATACGTTGTTATTCACTCTCTAATATGAATAGATATAATTGGATCAAACCTAACTTGATTGAATCTAATCGTTTTTTCACGGGTTATTAAAATAAAATTATTGTGATTCGAAAGCTTAGAGTCATAAGTCTGCTACCACATGTAATGTAAATTCATCAAAGTGGATGTCAAGAAAGGTAATTGAAAAATGCACAAAATATATTTTTTCTAACTTTTTATCTCCCTTAACATCGGAGAAAAATGGGATTAGTGTATGTGCCCCACTGGCAAATGATCCCCCCTCTACCATATACATGATACACGAGTCCTTTCGCCCATTTTTTCAGTACAGTATTTAATAAAAGTAGAAATTCGAACATTTTGATCAATTTGGACCTAATTGCAATTTTAAATATTATGATATTATTTAATACAATAATGCCTGGTCAAAATTCGGATTAAATTGTATATAATTTAAAATAATTAAATCCAATTTGATCCACGTAGATACAATTTTATTCGCCATTTTCGGATTAAATTGTATCTGATAAGTTATTGTATTCTATCAAATCAGACACTCAAAAAAGTTTAACAGTTGCTTGTGTAGTAATAAGTAGTTGTTGTTTTTAACAGAAATTTCAGTTGTTTTTCTATAGAAAAATGCAAAACAACTTTTATGACGGTTATTTAAGAAAACCACTAACCAAAAGTACTGTAATTTCGTAACAGTTGTTTAAAGCAGTTATTTTTAATATCATAATAAACAACTACCAAAACAGTAATTTTACAGTAAACAGTTATTTTTGGTAGTTATTTAAAAAATAAAAAATTTTGTTGAATTTTAATAATTCTTATTTAGTTTATATTTGTTATTGTTGATATATTTCTAGTTCGTAAATAAAAATCAGAAACTTGTATTGTATCTCCAATGCATAAAAGCATAATAACTGGAGAACGTTTTGGAATTTTTACTTCGAATTTTAAATAGACTGAAGTAATAACATATATTTTGGTAATGGAAAGCAAAAAAAATTTTTTTTATTAAAATATACTTTTATAAACAAAAAGAAGAAGTTAAGACAGAAACTATATTAATATTAAGAAGTAATATAATCTTATGTGTATACGGCCCTATGTTCCACTGGGAATTAAAGGATTAAATATATGTGTATACTATGCTTTGATTATGTATTAATACGCGTAGAATATACCATGAATCTTTAAACCAATGTAAATATTGAGCACAAATAAAGATAATAATACGAGTAATAATAATGTACTTACATAGTTTAACTGCCATCCAGCCAGTCCATGGCCATAATATGGGAGAGAAGGTAATGTTGACATCAACAAATTCACCATTTTTATCTAAATATGGATGCCATCTTGGGTCACTCGTAATTTTTCCTTTTACCGATATACCATTCAAAATTGTTACATTTATTATAGATGGCATGCTTCCACAATACAGTGGCTGGGAACTATATGGCCACATATATGATTCAGTATAGTCAATATAAGGAGGACTAAGTGTTATTTTGGGTGTATATGATAACAAAAGCTCCATGCTCTTTAAAATATTAAGCTTACCATAACCTTGCTCAAACATGTTATTATGCCGCAATTTTGTGGCACCCTCAGTGAGTATTTGCTTCACAGACGCTGGATTAATTAGATCTGACTTATTTGGAGCTCCACTTAAAATAAGGGCAACTGCTCCAGCTACAACTGGTGAAGCAACAGAAGTCCCAGATAGTGATCGACAACCACCATCTAAATTACTTCCTTTTACCTGACTACCATATGTAACAATATCAGGTTTGAGACGGCCATATCCCGATGGTAATTCCCATGTGGTCATACCTCTAGAACTAAACTTTGCTACAACTTCTTCAGAATTAATACCTCCAACTCCTATTACATCACTCTGGTCGCCTGGATTATTAAGAGTTCCGTAAAGTGGACCATCGTTTCCAATTGCCGATACCATTATCACTCTATTAGCTGAAAGCTCTAACACTTTATCTACGAAAGGTTGGTCCATGAAATCGGGACCACCAATGCTTAAATTTAATACGTTTATTTTTCTGAACATTGCATAATTAAAAGCATCTAGGAACCATGAAGTGTATGAGACCTGTAAATATTACAACAAAATTGACAAGTAAAATGATGTTCCATAGACTGAATAAAGAATAATAAATAAAAATCATATAATGTAACAAAAAACTAAAAGTGATTATGACAAGAAAAGAGAAGTTACAAAAAAAACGAGTAAAAAGGTTAAAGTCGGGTTAACCGAAACGATGCGGTTATCGGTAAAGGCGCTTTCACAATGTTAGAGTGACTATACTCTTCAGCACAGATTGAAATGTTAACTGTTCAAAATCCACAGTAGTGTTACTTCAAAAAAATATTTGACGTTTCAATACTTACGCAGTTTTTGCGAATATCTTGTCACGGCTTTCACTGCTGTTATAAAATAATTTTTTCTTTTATATTTTATTCTAAATTCAAACAATTTGGTTATATATTTCAATATTTTTTTAATAATTTGTTGACAATTAGAGATCTGAACAAATTAGTTATGTGTTTTTTTAGTTATATTTGTCATGTTAACACTAGAGTGCAACAAATCCGTACTCCAGAGTCATACAAAGTTTACTGTGGATTAGAATAAGAAAAGATGCCAAAATACAAAAATGTATTAGTAAGAAATTTGCTACAGATTGGAGTACTCCCATTGTAAACGCACCTTAAGGGTAGCGATTAGATGTTAGATTGTTTCGGTAGCAGTATTTTAACCCTTTCACGACCAATGGTTGATATACATATGTCCCATTTTTATTTTTTGTTATATTTTCAACATATTCCAACCAATTTCTTTTAAACTGCCTTGAATTAATAGATGAGAGTTGTTGCTTTCAGATTATACCAAATAATTGGCCCCAATTTTTTCTTAGCGCCTAATTAATTGACCGCAACATCTGAAAAATAAGTTTTTTTGTTCATCTTTTCTGGATATCATTTATTCAGATGTTATTGGTTTTGCAAGACCAAAATTTTGTTATAGCATGGACCTGTGCTTCCTGTTTTCAGAAATACCAAACTATTGGGAATAGGTTTGTTTTCTTGCCTACAGGGTGCAAAATCATTATGGGGCATATGTGTCCCATTGGTCGTCAAAGGTAAACAAAGAAGAAGTTTTATAGTTTTATTTTTTTCATTAAATTAAACAAAAAAATAATAAAATTAAATGAACTATATAAAAGATATTTGTTTTAAGTATAAATATCGTCGGCTAAAATGCAGAAGACGTAACAACAAAAAAATTCAAAATCGAGTTTTTGATTGATTATGATGCACTAGACTAAATACATGTCCCTACAGAAATTTAAATTTATATACAGAAATAAATCTATAGTCAAGAAAAGAAATATATCGTCTACCGGCCTGCAAAATGTCACATGTGTTTTTTAATAGATTTTCAGGAGAGCGAAAAAACTGTTACAAAATCTACTTTTAAGATATTTTATTGGCATCATATGCCTTAATGATTCACGACCTCATTTAGTAAAATCATCTTTAAGGCATATGATGCCAATAAAATGTCTTAAAAGTAGATTTTGTAACAGTTTTTTTGCTCTCCTGAAAATCTATTAAAAAACACATGTGACATTTTGCAGGCCGGTCGACGATTTCCTTTAATTCCAAAATATATTTAATTCTACAATATTTTTTGCTTCTCCTCTAAAAAAATAAAAAGTGTTGTTACGCCCTTTTGCAATTTAGGTAACGATATATCGATTGATTTTTATTGGTTTCACTCATAGCTCTTCCAAATGACGAATTGTAATTGTTCAAAATTGATTGAACTTTATATGCTCGATCATATGTGAAATCCGAATTTCTTCAAATCGTGGCTGAACCATAACATTTGATACAGGAGGCACATAGTATTTTATATATATATTAGGGCGGGTCGATTTAATAATCGCCCATGGCTCAGTGAAAATCGTATTCTAGGGATCAAAATAAGAAAGGTAATAAGAATGAAATGGTAATTTCAATTCTACCTGTAACCGATTTTGTTGTCAAAACTGCCCATAAAGTACTTACATGTAAATTAAACGTTAATCTGACTACAAATTCTGTTAACCCTTAAATGCCCCTGGTATCTTTAAAGATACAACCATTCAGAAAATCCCTACGGCCATAATTCTAAATGAATTTGTTTCAGAAAAGCTTAAAACTGTTAAGAATATAATAGGCTTTTAGGAAAAAATATTTTTTGACTTCTAACTAACATAGTTCAGAAAAAAAATTAAAAAATATCAAAAAAATTTTTTTTGTTTTAATTAAATATTCATGGCTTTTAATAGTGCAAAATCTAAAAACAGGTAAATATTTTCAAATAAAAAAAAATTAAAGCTAGTTTCTAAATTAATTCTACTGCGATATAAAATTGTTTGAAACAGTTACTAATCCTAGATCCCTCCCAAGGTGGCATTTATCGGTTGTATCTTTAAAGATACATTGAGCGCTTACCGCTAAAGTTGGATTTCCGTTACGCCTAACATTTTTACTGCATACTACAGTATTTTCATTTATGTTTTTGAGTTTGCAAGAGCAAGTTCACTTGTTTGGAGCTAAGAAATCAATTTGGATGTTTTAGTAACAATTTTCAATTAATATTTATTTGTTTTTATACAAGTTTGTTTAAATTAAAGCCATGACAGCTTTTATTCGAGCTGGTAGAAAATTTATGACTGACGATGACGTCTGTGAATTACTTTGTAATAGCGAAGGCATAGGTGATGACAGCATTGATGGAATTGATGACGAAATCGACGACATAAATGATGACGAGCAAGAAGGGATCGGAGATGGTTCTCAAAAGACAGGACATATGCAGGTGATTGCCGATAAAGACGAACATGTGGATCAGAGTGATATTGACCTCAATTTATCCGTTCAGGACTATATTCTGGACATGCATAACGACGATAATAATAACGGAGACTTTATTAACGCAGAATCAGGACATTTAGAGCTGCTTGAGCCTTCAACGCCATCCGCTAAAGCAACGTTGAGTGATAATGCCCCACCTTACAGACTTTTTTTAAACGCTTGGAATGCATTTCCCTCAGAATTTCAGAATATAAAAATTAATTCTAAATCTTCCGAATTCGAAAAGGTCATATGGAAAAAAGGTCATATACAGTTTAATGACCAGCAGTTAAAATTTAGAGGTGATAGTAGTTTACCGGAAAATGTAATGGAATTAACCACACCGTATCAAGTTTGGCGTTTTTTGTTTCCGGAAATGTTGGAGCAGCATATAGTCGACGAAACCCTAAAGTATGCAGGAATTGACGATACGTTTCATTTCGATATATTTGATTTACGAAAATATATTGGAATACTCTTTTACATGACATATCATAATCTTTCAAGCGTAAGAGATTATTGGTCTAAAAATAATGATCATTGCGTAAATATAGTAAAGCAACAAATGACGCGAAATCGTTTCGAAAAAATACGGGAATTCATTCATTTTAATGATAAAAATAATCAGCCTTCCCATGATGACCCTAACCGTGACCGACTATACTTAATTAGACCTATTATCGAAGCCCTAAATACTACTTTTGGAAGCATTCCAAAAATAAGCAGATTGTGTGTTGATGAGCAGATGTGTTCAACAAAAATTGGTAGCTATATGAAGCAGTATTTGCCCAACAAACCGAAAAAAATGGGGCTTTAAGCTTTTTGTTTTGTGTGACACTACAGGATATGCGTACAAATTTGAGATCTATGATGGAAATCCTGATATTCCAGCTCAAGGTGAACCAGATCTACAACCATCCGCAAACGTAGTTGTAAGATTACTACGTGAAGTACCCCGATACCAAAATTACATAGTATATTTTGACAACTTTTACACTACCGTGCCATTAGTAGTGTATTTGCGTACTCAGGGTATTCTGTCAGTTGGTACCATTCGACGTAACAGAATAAAATACTGCAAGCTTCCCGACGAAAAAGTTATGCTAAAATTCGAGCGGGGAACTAGTGAAGAATTTGTTGCCAGTATACATGGAATGGACATAGCATCACTATCTTGGAAAGACAATAGAATTGTGAATTTGGTTTCTAGTTACGTTGGTGTAAAACCTATAATTGACAGTGCTGGAAATGAAACAGCACAATCAACAACTGTTAAGAGATTTGATAAAAAGGACAAAACTGTTAAAATGATTTCATGTCCTCAAATTATAAAAGACTATAATTGCCATATGGGTGGCGTAGATTTAATGGACAGCTGAATGGGCCGGCACAAAATAAGCATGAAAAGCCGGAAATGGACAAATAGAATATTCTACCATCTTTTGGATATGACAGTTGTAAATTCCTGGCATTTATACAAAAGGATAAATAAAAACAAACCCGGATTTAAGGCTATGCGATTGATTGACTTTAAATTAGAAATAGCTGATACACTTTTCTCATTTAATGCACAACAACCCCTCCAAAGAGGTCGTCCACGTATTGAAGCAGAAATTCAAAAAAAAGCGCCAGAAACCCAACGCACATATGGCACCTCCGAAGGATAGCAGATTGGACAAAATTGATCATTGGCCAACGATGAATAAGAAGGGAAGATGCAAATTTCCTAATTGCGTGGGACAAACCCGAATGTATTGTACTAAATGCAAAGTAAATTTATGTTAACTTTAGAAAAAAATTGTTTTTATAATTATCATAATTCATAAATTGTATTATTTATTACATCATTTTTTAATCAATTTTTATTGTACTAGTGAATGTATAAAATGTATATATATTATTTTTCTTTTATTTTTTGTTTTGTTTTTAATGTATTTTTACTTAATAATAAATTTTAATGATTTTAATTTTAACCTTTAAAAATAAATGAATTGAAAAAACTATTATATTTTTGGTAACTTTTCTTAAGAATTTCAGAAGCGTGCTACTGCCCACTGTATCTTTTAAGATACAACCACTATTTTTCAAAAAACTTCTTTAAAAAAAGTTTTTTTAAAAAACTGAAAACGCACTTGTTATTTTTTTAGTATTTTACATATAATATATTTTTTTCCTCAAAATCTGAAACTTTGGGCATTTAAGGGTTAAGCAAGTGCGCCTTTTATTACTTCTGGAAAATCCTTTATGATAATTTTATGCTCAATTCTACCTGTAACCGATTTTGTTGTCAAAACTGCCCATAAAGTACTTACATGTAAATTAAACGTTAATCTGACCACAAATTCTGTTAAGCAAGTGCGCCTTTTATTACTTTTGGAAAATCCTTTATGATAATTTTATGCTCAATTCTACCTGTAACCGATTTAGCTTAAGTAAGTTTACGACATGCAGCTGTGTCTTGTGGTGGCTTAAAAAACCCACACAACCTATTTTACGACCTGCAACAGAACGACACGTTCAATTGCTAGCTAGCGTTTCCAAACGAGTTATACCGGAAAATGTAGAGGCTGTTATGGTGACGACATTAGAGAGCCGTGCGAAATTGCCCAGACTTGAAAGCAAAAAAGACTTCAAACAGTAATTTTTTATTTTTTCTTTTCTATTACTAAGTTAAATTAATTTTTTCATTTACATATGTTCTGACTAAATAAATTTCTAAGGAGAAAAAATAAATAAAATAATAAAAATAAATAAAATAAATAAAAAATAATAAAATAAAGTGCCAAAAATGGTGATTTTTTAAAATGTTTGTATGGGGAACCCCCCAGGGGAGTTCCAGGGGGTGTGCCACTGGCATGGGTGGATCGGCCCTCCAAAGTTAGTGGGGGTCGGTCATACATTTGGACTCGATTGGGGCACTCTAAATGGGTCAAAGTGTGATTTTTCAAAACAGTTGGGGGGTAGTAGAATTCGTTTTAGAGGTATGGTTATTATTTTGATCCCTAGAATACGATTTTCCCTGAGCCATGGGCGATTTTTTTGCCTCCCCACAAATCGACCCGGACTAATGAATACTAATGGTTACAAGTTTGTTGGTTGTCAACTGTGTTGTTTTGTTTGTTATTAGGGTTTGGGGTTCGGGAATTCCCGGGCGGGAATTCCCGGGAAATCCCGGGAAAAGTTTGCCGGGAATTCCCGGGAAAATAATATATTTTTCCCGGGAAAACGGGAAATTTTAAAAATATTAAATTTTTTAAATTGTTTTTGTTTGGAATAGGATTTTAGTCATAAAAAACATTTTAAATACCAAAACAAAAATGTCATTGTTAAAATCTTTTAAAAGGGAATCAATTTATTTGACACACAAAAAAAAAATCTTTGCCAACTAATTAGGAGCATTTCAACTAATAAAGATTTTTCGCATAACTTATTCAAAATTTAAGTAGTAAAACCTAAAAACTTGGTAAAATGTTTAAAAGAAATATGAAAAAAAAATTTTGTTTTTTACAAATAATCGCCCTTAATATCTAAATTTTTCAAATATATATTTTAGTTAAAGTCGACTTTAGTTAAAATATTGGGTGGCAGTATACCTTGACTTGGTTTATTTTTGGAGCATTCTGATTGGTTAATTTATTTGCAACCAATCAAAATGTTTGAAAATATAAATATTTTTGTAAGGTTTTCATACACAAAATGAACAAAACCATATGATTAAAAATAAAGTCGACTTTAAATTTAAAATACTCCTTTATATTAGGGCCAATAATTTTATAAGTAACGTTTTCATTAATAAATGTGATATTTTCAAGTAAGTTTACTTTATTTTAATACATCTGCTTTCAAACTAATATATTCTTTTATATTAAAGAATAAAATGTCAGGAGTATGGAAATACTTCACAAAAAAAGACAATGCAGCGCAGTGCAATATTTGCCCTAAAAGACTAATGGTTAACAGAGGTATCTAAATTTGGTTATCCGACATCTAAATTTGCTTCACAAAAAAAAAAAAAAATTGATGGTCATGCAACTTCTTTTAACGAAAACAACAACAAAAATAACGCTCCAGCTAAAATTAGCAAAGTACCCGAAGAAAAAAGTGTAAGCTGAATAGGCATTGAACGTTTTATGGTAGGGCAAACATTTTCTGAAATGGTATCCAAACTAGCCGCAGTCGACTGAATGTCAATCCGCACCATAAATAGATTTTCGTTTATTCGAGAAAGTTCTTATAATAATAACCTGGCATTGCCACAAAATGAAACCGATGTAAAGAATATTATATTAAATTACTACAATCATGTAAAAGATATCATGATAAAAGAAATATCGAGTAATATTTCTAACAATAGGAGATTTACTATAATCTTAGATGAATGGACATGAATATCACAAAAGAGATATTTGAACATATGTATAAGCGGAAATAATTCATTTTATAACCTGGGGTTGGTTTATATACCAGGAAGATGTAATGCTGATGAAATAAGAAGAATTGTAGAAATAAGACTAGAAGAGTTTTATTTGTCTTTGGAAAATAACATTGTGGCCACCATATCTAATGGGCCAAATGTGATGAAACGGTTTGTTTCCGACAGTCCAGTAGTGGTTGCTTTCTGCTGGAATCATGCAATTCATTTGGCAGTGCTTGGAGTAATTTATGTGAAATCAAATGTTCAACATTCTGATATTTTTTACTTTGAAATCTCACTACACAGACTGCATTTGTACTGAAATAGTGTTTTTTTTTTAACAAAAATTACTTATATAGGTGGTTTTCATTAACAAATTTGTTCAAAAATATTTCCCGGGATTCCCGGGATTCCCGGGAATCAAATTTTTTTATTCCCGTTTCCCGGGAAATAAAAAAGTCCGGGAAATCCCAAACCCTATTTGTTATCTATGTACGTTCGTATGTGTATTTATGTGTGGCTGGCAAAACAGTATAAAAGGCGGTGTGTTTGACCAGAAAGTTTAGAGATTAATCAGAACTGGGTCGACAACGACAACCACATGTGCTTTTTCATATATTTTGTATGGGAAGCAAAATGTCGCCATGTCGTCCGGCGATTTGTCGTCGTAATAGAATCTATTCTATTTTTGTGACGACACACTAATACACACTCAAAATATTTGTCAAATAGTTGCCATATTTTTAACTAATTAAGGGAACAGAGTTGCAGAAATTGGTATTAGAGTTGCAAAAATTCGTACTTTGTTTGCAAAGAAATTATTTGTTTGACAGAAGAAATATAATTGAAAATAAAAATGCATAATTTACCGCAAAAAAGCAAAATTAAATACAAAAAAATGTAAAACAACAAGAATTAATGGAAAACCAATTGAATTGGTGAAGAATTGTGGCGAAAAAAATACAATCATATTCTTGTTTTGCTTTAATTTTTTTCTAAATGTCGACAATCGAATGTCGCTGAATTTAAATTATTCGCGACGACTTTTGCTGTCGTCGGTCGACAAACGACACAGTTGTGATTAACCTCTTAGTTAGTCAGTAGACGACCACAAGGTAAGATCTACTATTTAGTGAGGAGTTTGCCAATTCCCTAAATAATAAAATCTAATTTTGTGGTAAAAGTATCGGTTTATTTGTTAGAGAAAACTGAGGTTAGCCCTTAGATCTTTCTCTATTTTTTCGTTATTCGGTGCGAAATTTGCTCTCTCTCCGCGTTTAGTTTCTAAACTAAGGTTAGCCCTTAGATCTTTCTCTAATTTTTTCGTTATTCGGTGCGAAACTTGCTCTCTCTCCGCGTTTAGTTGTTAGAGAAAACTGAGGTTAGCCCTTAGATCTTTCTCTATTTTTTCGTTATTCGGTGCGAAACTTGCTCTCTCTCTGCGTTTAGTTGCTGGAGAAAACTGAGGTTAGATCTTTCTCTATTTTTTCGTTATTCGGTGCAAAACTTGCTCTCTCTCCGCGTTTAGTTGCTAGAGAAAACTGAGGTTAGCCCTTAGATATTTCTCTATTTTTTTCCGTTATTCGGTGCGAAACTTGCTCTCTCTCCGCATTTAGTTGCTAGATAAAACTGAGGTTAGCCCTTAGATCTTTCTCTAATTTTTTCGTTATTCGGTGCGAAACTTGCTCTCTCTCCGCGTTTAGTTGCTAGAGAAAACTGAGGTTAGCCCTTAGATCTTTCTCTATTTTTTTCGTTATCCGGTGCGAAACTTGGTCCCTACCCGCGTTTAGTTGCTAGAGAAAACTGAAGTTAGCCCTTAGATTTTCTCTATATGTGACGCGGAAAATAGAAAGGGACCTAAGGGTAAAAAAGGGTTTTGTTCAGGAGAGCCATTTTAAAGATTTAAATACGTGTATCTTTGGTGTACCATCAAAAAAAAAATTGATTTCTTTACCCTTAGGTCCCTTACTCTATGCGCTGTCACATATATATTTTTTGGTTACGCGGTACGAAATATCGCGTTTAGTTGCTAGAGAAAGCTGAGGTTAGCCCTTAGATTTTCTCTCTCTCGATATAGTCATCGCAAACTGATATGTTACCTTGTGGTGCATTAAACTACTGACGTGGGTTTAAGCGTAGAGCGGCCAGGATAAACCCATATTTTGCTACAGGCTACAGTGAAAAATCGTCGTGTGTGAATCTGTCGGTGAAAAATTAATTGTGTTATAGTAATAAATCTTAGAAAATAAAGACATCAATAAAAAAATATTTTTAAAGCAATATAAACAGTGTTCTCTCTCTCTGTTTTTTTTTTTAAATAAATAATTGTAACGAACCCTGGTCACGGCTGAGTTTACACCCCAGTTGACTGCGGAAAATCGTGTCGTTACAAAATATACAGTCCCCAAACTAACCAAATGTCTCCATACTAAACACTTGATCGAAAAACTGTCCCAGTAGCATGCGCTGTGCATACATATAAATATATGCATAAATATATGTATGCATAGCGTATGCTACGGGGACAGTTTTTCGATCAAGTGTTTAGTATGGAGACATTTGGTTAGTTTGGGGACTGTCCTCAAACTCTTTGTACAGCGAAAATAAAAACACTTGATTTTTCGTTTTGGTCTTAGGCGTTTTAATATTCATCAAGTACTAAAATATTACAAGGTTTTTAGCTAACGCAACAGCCTAAGTTAAATTTGCACACAAGTAAAAATAGAGATCTGATGTTATAAATTCAGCAAAGCAAAAGTGCACAAAACAAGTAAAATACTCTTTTATGGATTACTAAGAAATTAATAAACATAAGTAAAGGAATTAAATCATTGTTTAAAAGATGTGCATTTAATTGAATTCAAGCTAAAGTATTAAATTGAAAAACGAATTGTCTTAACTATAGTTGTGATCTATCATACTGCCCCCATTGAAATGGCATTTTCAATCAGCTTCGTCAATTGGAAGGGAGCAACTTTATGGATTGACCTTCGATAAACGCCTTTAGCAGTTTTGACATCTATTACTCTAATCTTACTATCACGTTCAGGTATGGTTTTTATGACACGACCAAGGAGCCACTACTGTGGCGGTAAATTATCTTCATGAACAATTACCAATCGTTCTTCTTCAATATTGGCGCATGGTTTGAACCACTTTTGAATTCAATGAGTTTTGAGTTGACACCTACAAAGTTTGTTGCGTTGTCAAAGTCGAGACACTGAGGGATCCCACGTCTACCTATAAATCTTTTAAGACACAAAACAAAAGTATTAGTTGACAAATCAGAGACGACTTCAATATGAATTGCCTTAGAGGCAAAACGTTGGACGTTGAGCCTTTAGGCGATCAAATGGGAGGTCACCCATGACTTGTTGCATAAGGCGAGGTTTATATTTGAAGCAATGGACGCAATTGCGAACAACCTTTCACACGATTTCTCTAGCATGGATTACCCATATTTGTTGACGAAGAATGCCAAGTAGTGCTTTGGGACCAGCATGTAAATGTTTTAGATGAAGATACTTGATGTATAAGGTTGTAAAACGATGATATTTTGGAAGAAGTGCAGGAAACTTGGTGTCATATGATAACGATGAATTTGCTAGCCGGCCACCAACTCTGAGAATCGATAATGTTTTTTTAAAACTGTGAATTTCATGCAAAAAAGCTTGGTTTTAAATTTTATCCATTCCGAAGAAGAACAATTTCATCTTTAAATGCTGTTAATTGAATGTCATGTACTACTTCCCAAAAGGCTAATTGCAACTATGGTGTGTTTGGGATTAGGGGCGGATGGAACGCCTTGAAATAAAAAAAGTGTTCTTTCTTTTTCTGAGTTTAGAGAGTTACTTTTATTTACAAAATTTGGTTCTTATAAATAGCTTATGAGAAGAGAGCTTAGCCTAAGAATGAGTTACTTTCTAAAATAACTCTATAACTTATTTTACAGTTATTGGATATTTCTTATTTCTAGATTTCTGGTGTACAAAAATGCATGATTTTTATTAGATCATCAGCAATTTTAATAAGCTGATTTTCAGTTTAAAAATAAAGTAGAATAAGTTTTGAGTACAACTCAAAACTTTATTTTAGTTTCTTTTTAAATTCTTAAAAGAAAATTTGAAACCCTTGTTCTACATTTAAAAATTGAAAGTGTCACAATGATCGATTGAACTCAAAACAATTCATTGACTTTGACCAATCAGTAATCTTGTTTACTTTCTTTCATTTTTATATGAGTCAAGTGTTTGTATGGGCGTGTGTTTATTTTGTTTCTATTCTACCATGTCATTCACCAAATGTGTGACATGGTTTTCTAATTTCTGCTTTCCCAGCGTAACGTATTTAATACTTCACAATGTATTACAAATCCATTACACCTCCCTCCTTAAATAAAATCTTACGAATTTAAAAAAAAAATTGTCAGATTTTAATTGCTTGTGCGGTGGATTTGTTATTCTTAACAAAAAAAAATATTTGAATTTGAATTCGCAAGTGTGCTTATGTAATTTAATATTTGAATTTTATAACTTTCATATATATTACTTTGTATTTATTATTTTTTTTTTTTTTTTGTTTATGTGACATAATAACATAAGTATGTCATCTCTTATTACGATAATGTTAATTGGTTTTGTTTTGATTAATAATAAAAAAAATGTTCGTTATTTATGATATTTCTTTAATAAATTTTTATGTAAGATTTTAGTTTTGTTATTAATTTTAATAGTTACATTTAAATCATCTATATTAATGACTTATGGTCCGTCATATGGTGCTATATTTTTCTTTCTATTCTCTAATTTTACTAAAACTAAATCTCCTATATTAAGATCTATACTATTTATCTTATTATGTGATTCTAAAATTCTTTTTTTCTTTATTTCTTCTATGAGTTTCCTTGCATTTTCTAATGATAATTTTAATCTCATTTTTAATTCGTTTGCGTAATTTTCTAAATTATATACTTTATCGCAATTAATTATTTTTTCTTTGGTAATTTACCAAAAATCAATTCAAATGGAGAATAATTCGTGTCTACGTGTGGTGTTATGTTATATGCAAATGAATAGTAAGGTATCCATTCACTCCAATCGTCATCTTTTACGAATGATAAAAAGTATTCGTTTAAAACTCTATGGTTTCGTTCTACGGTACCTAATGTTTCATGATGATATGGTGTAGACAATCTCTGTTTTATTTTTAATTGATCGCAAATTTCTTTCATTAATTCATTTACAACTTCTGTACCTCTATCAGATTTTAGAGTTTTAAATATGCCATATTTTAATATTAAGTTTTCTGTTAAACTTTTTGCTATTGATTTAGCTTCTTTTGTCTCTATTGGAACTGCTATTACATATTTTGTTAGTTCGCACTGCATTGTTAGTATATATCGATAATTTTCAGATGGACGTAGGGTCCAACTGTATCGATAACTATGGTGCTAAAATTGTTTTCTGGTGTATCTGTTATACTTAACGGTTCTTTTGTGTGTCTGATTTGTTTGTTTCTTTGACAAAGATCACACCTTGATACATATTTCTTTACCATTTTATACATATTCTTCCATATGTACTTCTGTTTAAGTTTTAATAAAGTCTTTCTTACTCCAAAATGACCTCCGCATGGTGTATTGTGATATAATTTGATTAATTCACGTTTCTTTTATTCATTTGTTATTCTTTTAGGATTGCTATACAGTAGAATTCTGACGTCTTTTTCTTTACTTTTGGATAAGATTTTTTTGAATCTTTCCTTATTCACTTTCTCAAATATTTCGTCACTTTTGTCTAGTGCGAACATATTATAGTTTATTCTGCTTAAAACAGAAGGTAGTTTCTCCAATATTTTACCTAAGTAAATGGGATTGTCGCTACATCTGACGGCCGTTTGATTTAAAGCATGATTGTTTTCTATTTTGAATTCTCTAGTCGACTTTTCTAATATAAACTTCAATTTTCTTGCAAGTTTTATGTCATTCCCATACTTTGAGGTAATCAGTCTCATTTGGAATCGTATCATCTATCATATTCATAGCTTCATTTTTAGCTTCATTTTCCATATCCTCTTCTTGTATCATTTTTCCTTTCATATTTCTTGTTATCACCAGCGATTTTTTTGATTCGTCAATTATTATTATTTTCTCCGTCTTTTTGAATTATAAGTGAAATGTTGTCTTTATTTTTACTGTTATTATCATGATTATGATTATTATTACTTGTTATTACTACTATTATTAATATCCATTGTTTTCATTGTTATTATTGGTTTTAGTCGAAATGTTTATATTTTCCGATTAAGTTTGCTCAATACAGAATCTTTTAATGATTTGTATTGTTCGCTCATTTCAATATCATTACGTATATGTCCCTGAATATGTAGCAGACAACGTGCTATATCATCACTATCATTAGTTTTGATTTTTCCTTGAAGGGTTTTTTTCCAAATGATTTTTCCAAAAGTTCATCAAATTTAACGAGTGTTAGGATAGAAACATTAGCCATCATGTATTTGCCACATTGTTCATAAACTTCTAACAATAGTTCTGTGGTAGACTTGTCACCACATCTTGACTGTTGCAGGAAAATTTTGAATAATTTCAAAGTCTTAGGATCCATTAGAACGGCATCCACGTTCAATCGATAAAAACGTTGGATCTCATCTTGAGTAATGACTAGGGTTTGGGGTTTGGGGAAAAGTTTGCCGGGAATTCCCCGGAAAATAATATATTTTTCCCGGGAAAACGGGAAATTTTAAAAATATTAAATTTTTTAAATTGTTTTTGTTTGGAATAGGATTTTTAATATTAGTCATAAAAAACATTTTAAATACCAAAACAAAAATGTCATTGTTAAAATCTTTTAAAAATCACTGATGAAGCCTGTCCATAAAAAAGCCAGAAACTGGATCTAGTCTGATTTGCAAATTTAATGTGTTTATAACTTTTGAACAAAATGTTTATTCTTCTTCTTAACCTCAAACCTACTAAAGTAGAATTAATAAAAATACATATTAATTACAATATTAATAGTATTTGGTCTATGCGACGCGTTTGAAAAAACAACACTTAACAAAAAAAATAAAAATGCCCTGTTGGCTGTCCGTCTCCAATATACACAAATTGCCTGCACTTGTACGTAAAAACCATACGTCAGTGTGGCAACATTTGCGAAAAGGTGACACGGAGGAAATAAGAAGATAAACAGGAAATCTAAAGTGGAATGTTTGTACAATCTGACAATGAAAATATAAACGATAATACAAGTTAATGGAAAATCACTGATGAAGCCTGTCCATAAAAAAGGCAGAAACTGGATCTAGTCTGATTTGCAAATTTAACGTGTTTATAACTTTGAAGAAAATGTTTATTCTTCTTCTTAACCTCAAACCTACTAAATTGGAATCGATTTATTTGACACAAAAAAAATATTTCCCAAGTAATTAGGAGCATTTCAACTAATAAAGATTTTTCGCATAACTTGGTAAAATGTTTAAAAGAAATATGAAAAAAAAGTTTTGTTTCTTACAAATAATCGCCCTTACTATCTAAATTTTTCAAATGTATATTTTAGTTAAAGTCGACTTTAGTTAAAATATTGGGTGGCAGTATACCCTGACTTGGTTAATTTTTGGAGCATTCTGATTGGTTAATTTATTTTCAACCAATCAAAATGTTTGAAAATATAAATATTTTTGTAAGGTTTTCATACATAAAATGAACAAAACCGTATGATTAAAAATAAAGTCGACTTTAAATTTAAAATACTCCTTTATATTAAGGGCCAATAATTTTATAAATAACGTTTTCATAAATAAATGTGATATTTTCAAGTAAGTTTACTTTATTTTAATACACCTGCTTTCAAACTAATATACTCTTTTATATGAAAGAATAAAATGTCAGGAGTATGGAAATACTTCACAAAAAAAGGACAATGCAGCGCAGTGCAATATTTGCCCAAAAAGACTAATGGTTAACAAACTTTGGTTAGCCGACACTTAAATTTGGTTTCCAAAAAAAAAAAAAAATTGATGGTCATGCAACTTCTCTTGAAGAAAACAACAACAAGAATAACGTTCCAGCTAAAATTAGCAAAGTACCCGAAGAAAAAAGTGTAAGCTGAATAGGCATTGAACGTTTTATGGTAGGGCAAACATTTCCTGAAATGGTATCCAAATTAGCCGCAATTGACGGAATGTCAATCCGCACCATAACTAGATCTTCGTTTATTCGAGAAAGTTTTTATAATAAAAACCTGGCATTGCCAAAAAATGAAACCGATGTAAAGAACATTATATTAAATTAAATGTAAAAAATATCATGATAAAAGAAATATAGAGCAATATTTCTAACAATAGGAGATTTACTATAATCTTAGATGAATGGACAAGAATATCACAAAAGGGATATTTGAACATATATGACCTTCTCCGAAAAAAGGGACCTAGTGTGTCAAAAACTTGGGAAAATCGATAAAAATGAGAAAATATCGATTTTCCCAAGTTTTTGACACACTAGGTCCCTTTTCTCGGAGAAGGTCATATATGTTCAAATATCTCTTTTGTGATATTCTTGTCCATTCATCTAAGATTATAGTAAATCTCCTATTGTTAGAAATATTGCTCTATATTTCTTTTATCATGATATTTTTTACATTTAATTTAATATAATGTTCTTTACATCGGTTTAATTTTTTGGCAATGCCAGGTTTTTATTATAAAAGATCACATATGTATAAACGGAGTAGGTCACATATGTATAAAGAATTGTAGAAATAAGACTAGAAGAGTTTTATTTGTCTGTGGAAAATACCATTGTGGCCACCATATCTAATGGGCCAAATGTGATGAAACGGTTTGTTTCCGACAGTCCAGTAGAGGGTGCTTTCTGCTGGAATCATGCAATTCATTTGGCAGTGCTTAGAGTAATTTATGTGAAATCAAATATTCGATATTCTGATATTTTTACTTTGAATTCTCACTACACACACTGAATTTGTACTGAAATAGTGTTTTTTTTTAACAAAAATTATTTATATAGGTGGTTTTCATTAACAATTTTGCTCAAAAATATTTCCCGGGATTTTTTTATTTCCCGGGAAATAAAAAAGTCCGGGAAATCCCAAACCCTACACTCAAAAAAATAAGTTAGTAGAAAACTACACTCAAAAAAAAAGTCAGTAAAGTCAGCAAAAAATGTTGCTGTGTCAGCAAATTTTTAGTCAGGAGCGTGCTTGCAAAAAAGTTGGTAATTTCAGCAAAAGGTTTGCTGAAAATCAGCAAACTGATTTTTACCACAAAAATAGTAATCTTCAGCAAAAGTTTTGCTAACACTTAGTCGACTGCAAATAAAAACTCCTTGCTAAAATCACTAAACTTTTTGATGAATATTAGTAGACTGAAAAAAACTCAAAAAACTTGTAGCGAAATTTTACTTTAGTTAATTTATTTGCTGAAAATTTAAATATAGAATATGTGTAGAGTTGTTTTTCTTTTTTGTCATTTCCGTTTCCAGACAAGATGCGACATCTACATCTATTCTATCTGGTTGTCGTCCACGCTTTGAATGCGGTTATCAGCACAATTTTTGTAGCAAAATAAATTAGTAAAACATTAGTTCAAAATTAGTTTAGTGCTAAAAAAAAATATAACTAAAATTTTTGCTGAAAACGGAATTTCAGCAAAAAAATTGTTGAAAACTAGTAAACTTGATATACAAGACGTTTTACTAATTTTTCTACTAACTTATTTTTTTGAGTGTAGTAAAACGTCTTGTATATCAAGTGTACTAGTTTTCAGCAAGTTTTTTGCTGAAATTCCGTTTTCAGCAAAAATTTTAGTTATATTTTTTTAGCACTAAACTAATTTTGAACTAATGTTTTACTAATATATTTTGCTACAAAAATTGTGCTGATAACCGCATTCATAGCGTGGACGACAACCAGATAGACAAGATGTAGATGTCGCAGCTTGTCTGGACACGGAAATGACCAAAAAAGAAAAACAACTCTACACATATTCTATATTTAAATAAATTAACTAAAGTAAAATTTTGCTACAAGTTTTTTGAGTTTTTTTCAGTCTACTAATATTCAGCAAAAAGTTTAGTGATTTTAGCAAGGATTTTTTTCATTTGCAGTCGACTAAGTGTTAGCAAAACTTTTGCTGAAGATTACTATTTTTTGGTAAAAATCAGCTCGCTGATTTTCAGCAAACCTTTTGCTGAAATTACCAACTTTTTTGCAAGCATGCTCCTGACTAAAAATTTGCTGACACAGCAACATTTTTTGCTGACTTTACTGACTTTTTTTTTGAGTGTAGTCATGACACAAAAATATTCTAATAAATGTTTTGGCGATGTTCTCAATGGCTTATAAATTGTTTTCAAAACTGTTATCAATTCATCAATAGTTGTAGGTAGAAAAATTTGTTTTATTCTATTCCGAAATCGCAAATCCAATCTCGATTTGAAAATAAAATTAACAAATACGTAGCGTTTTTCTACTGCAACGGTTCCATAGACTATTTCAACATCGTTAATAAATTTCTATAATTCTGTCCTTATCGCCGTAAAAAGAGGTACCAATTTGGTAATGATTGATAATTCATTCATATCCATGTTCTCCATTACGACACACACTTGTTTCTCTGAATCTATTCTCCTTTTGGAGTGTTGTTCAAGCAAATCAAGTGCTTCTGTCCTGATTTCTTCAAATTTAATTAATATTTTCTTCCTAGTTTCTGCTGAAGTACTAGTGTTCGCTAATATGTCTTCTATTTTACCTTCTAATTCTTTAATTTCTAACCTTTTATTGTTTATCGTTTCAATGGAATACGGTCTATTCAGAGATTTTCTCGCGTTAATTACAATAGATTCTATTGATTGGATTATAGTATCCATTTAAAAAAAAATTTTTTTCTTCTGTTTTTCTATTTGGAAAATTTTCGTATTATTAGACGAGTTTATATTTCCCTACCATTTAATGTACTCTCCCGTTCAATAAAGCCTACAAATTTTCTAAATTCTTTCAACCATTCAGTGTTTTCTGCAGGTTGTTTTATTTGTAACGTTTCTCTGGAATCCCAAACTATTCTGTTCTTAGCCCTACTTTTACTTCTTTTTGTAGGCATTCTACCGGACCATATTAAGTTCTTAACAGAATGTTCTATATATATTTTTTCTTTAATTTAATTTTAAATTATTTATTAAATTGTTATTGAAAATTATATAATTCACAAATTTTTGGGATACAATGCAATATCATTTCTTAAAATTTATGACGATTTTCATTTTTTTAAATTTTATTTTGAATTATTTTATTTCGAATCAAATTTCGTTCTATTTAATTCTTACAATTTTCTACAATAGTTTTTCTTCCAAGCCTTACTAGCCTTATGAGTGCGGCTGGACGCACTTCATTGGAAGCTAAGTGTTTTTTTTTTTTACCTTCTACTTGTTGTCGCCTCTTCTGCTTGCAAGTTGATTTAGCAGGAACTCAATGTTGTCTATCTGGTTCCATCTGGGTTCTTGATTGCTGCTAGTCGGTCGTCTATCCCTCTTCTTATACTCCTCTATCATCAGGGGTTGAGGGCCTTCCTTCATACCAGAATTTTCTTGGCTCTTCCATCGTTTATACTCGTGACGGACCTTGTGGCTGTCCACGTCAGAGTTTTTCCTCTTCCAACAAAAGGGTGCTTTATTTCCTTATAGCACTTCCTTTATAATTGCAATTAAGCAAATACTTTAACAGTGACCAAGTCCTAGTGCAACTTATAAATGTTGCACTGCAGGATCGCCATATGGTGTGTTTGGGATAAGGGGCGGATGGAACGCCTTGAAATAAAAAGAAGTGTTCTTTCTTTTTCTGAGTTTAGATTAACTATGCTTTTATTTACAAACTTTGGTTCTTATAAATAGCTTATGAGAAGAAAGCTTAGCCTAAGAATGATTTACTTTCTAAAATAACTCAATAACTTATTTTACAGTTATTGGATATTTCTTATTTCTAGATTTCTGGTGTACAAAAATGCATGATTGTATTACATCATCAGCAATTTTAGTAAGCTGATTTTCTGTTTAAAAATAAAGTAGAATAAGTTTTGGGTACAACTCAAAACTTTATTTTAGTTTCTTTTTAAATTCTTAAAAGAAAATTTGAAACCCTTGTTCTACATTTAAATATTGAAAGTGTCACAATGATCGATTGAACTCAAAACAATTCATTGACTTTGACCAATCAGTAATCTTGTTTACTTTCTTTCATTTTTATATGAGTCAAGTGTTTGTATGGGCGTGTGTTTATTTTGTTTACTTTTGTTTCTATTCTACCGTGTCATTCACCAAATGTGTGACATTGTTTTCTAATTTCTGTTTTCCCAGCGTAACGTATTTAATACTTCACAATGTATTACAAATCCATTACACAACTCTTCCGAAGATATAAACGAATTTCGATGTGATTTGTGAAAAAGACGATGAATATAGATGAGGATATATAAAATACGAAGATACGAAGATTGACTGTCGACGATTTGCGAGATTATAGATTTTACGACGATAGTTGTACCAAACGAAGACTTTCTCATTTTTCCGGCGGAAGTGCAATGTCAATATTGTTGTTTTGTGGCCAATTTTCATCACTTTTCTTCAAGAAATCTGGACCACTGAACCATATTGTAGACATTAGTTCATTAGCAAGACACCCACGCGATACTACATCTGCTGGATTTTGTTTCGATGGCACATGTCTCCAAGGTATATTGTGAGAACTAAGGAGTCAGATCACAAAAATTTTAACACACATAAAATTAAATAAAAAACAAACCACTGAATTTTAAGACTTGAAACCAAATTTTTATGGATTCATTTCATTTCATTTCAATTTCATATTAAATTTAATACAAAATCAAACAAAAAAAACCTCATGGAATTCTAACCACTACGAACAAAGTTATCCACTTTTCCGGAAACCCTCCCATTAAGGCTTTTATGGTAGTTTCTGTCACCTTTTTAGAGCAGGTGGTCCATCTACGTTTAAAATCTTGCATGTCCTGGGAGACCTTTTTTGTGCCCTTTAATTCTCTTTTAACAAGAGCCCAATATCTCTCCACTGGCCTGAGCTTCGGGCAGTTTGGTGGATTTGCCTCTCTTGGTACAAAAACCACATTATTACCATTATACCACTCCAGCGCTTTCTTGCTGTAGTGACAAGATGCTAAACCGGGCCAAAAGTAAGTGGATACATTGTGCTGACTCAAAAATAGAAGAAGTCTCTTCTGCAAACACTCCTTGATATAAATTTCGCTGTTTATAGAGCCAGATGTCACAAATGACTGGCTTCTTTGGCCGCAGCTACTTATGGCTTGCCATACTAGGAATTTTTTAGGGAATTTCGTTTGCTTTTTCGACCTAAATTTTTCCGCAACATTTCCTCGAACATCGGAAACATAAAATTCTTGACCAGGGAGCTGCGAAAAATCAGCCAGGACATAAGTTTCGTCGTCCATTACACAACAGTTGTAAATTTGTATAAAATTTGATTTCAATTTTCGAGCTCTGGTTTTGGCCTTCAAATTTTTAAAAGCGTTTCTATCGGGAACTTTTTTAACTTTGTAGGACTTTAGTCCTGCCTTACGTTTCGCCTACGTACAAAAAAGTCCGAGTATTGGGCTATCCGAGCGGGTTTTCTGCCAGATGTGTTAGGAGCTCTCTAAAGGATGCTTTTAACTTTATAGGCTTTACCAATGATACGATAACAAGTCGTTTTTCCTGTTCCCGGCTTCCTTTCAATTGTTAGGTGTTCCAGATACACTTTTACCACTTTTGAAACTGTTTGGCGGCGTACATTAGTCTCTTTGGCAATTTTTTTGTATGTCCATGTTTGGTTTTGTTAAAAATATTTAATTATTTTTGACCGCACTTTTCTTTCATCGTCCATTGTGTAAAAAATTGCAAATTAAAACTCATGATGTAAATTAATTTATTAACTGACATATTTTTAAAATGTAAATTGCCGAAAAAAAAAAATATGAGAAGCTTTAAACCAAAGTTATAGGCAAAAATGTGTGTTAACATTTTTATGATCTCACTCCTTATTTTGAATTTCTGAGACTCGATTAGCGACGAAACACACAAGTGACGACGAATGATTTTTGAGCCAGTTTAAACAATTTTTGAATCAGACCAAAATACGATTATAGGATTCAAATTTATATTTGATTTTATCCCACGTACGACACAATAAAAGGGCTACGCATAATTCTAGCCTGGGTAACGATTGTTGCACTACATGAGCTACCTTTGATTTAGCGATGAGTAAGTTTGAATGAAAAAAATCCGGATAAGCCACTCGAATATAGATATAACATCCGTATGCTAATTGAGAGGCATCCGAATTTAACATCTGGATTTGTTTGCACAAATCTAGGCATTCAATTTCATTTATGTATGACAAGCTTTTTTCGATTTGAACCCACCGATTTTTTAAACGTTCATTCAATGGTGAATCCCAATCAATTTGTTGTTTCCATACTTCCTGAATTAAGATTTTGCATGAAATAACAATGGGGCTTAATAGTCCAAGAATGTTAAATATTCTGGCCACAACAGATAAAACCGATCGTTTTGTAGGAATTTCAATAATTGGTAAATTAAACCGAAAACAAAATAAATCTTCATTAAGTTTCCAAGACATTCCGAGAGCGTTGGTAATGTTTTCATAGTTGGGTTTTAATTCCATTTCCGCAGTTAAATGAGCCAATTGTTGCCAATTAAAGCTCCATTTCGGTAATTGAAGACCAGCTTTTTCCAAAATTTGAACAATTTCACCTTTTTTAGTTGAAATCTCGAAAATATTCGCTGCCCCCGTAAGCAGATCATCTACGTATAGATCTTGTTTTAAAACTTTGGAACCGATAGGAAAATTTTGCTTATATGCATCAGCGATAAAAATTAAACTTCGTATTGCGAGAAAAGGTGCGGCAGATGTGCCATACGTCACAGTATTGAGTTGATAAATGTTAATTGGATGATTGACATTATCTCTCCATAAAACAATTTGAAAATTACGATCTCGTTCATCTACGAGAAACTGACGGTACATTTTACAAACATCTGCAGAAAATGCAAATTTATGAATAGTTATTATTAGGTCTGCTTGTAGTGTTGGACCAACCATTAAGATATCATTTAAGGACACGTTTGTTGACGTAGGTAATGACGCATCGAAAACAACTCGATTTTTCTTAATGATTCATCTTTTAAAAGGCGTTTTTCTAATGATTCATCTTTTAAAAGGCGTTTTTCTAAATATATAAAACGACGACGAGCAATTTCAAATGAGTTCCCAAGCTTGTTCACAGAAAACCTAAATGGTAAACTTACCTTGACTCTTCCATTTTCATCAAAAACGGTATTTTGCACAAAATGCATTTCACATTGATTCTCTTCTTCAGTAATGAGAGATTTTTGTTGTGAAAATTCTTCTGTTTCCCAAAAAGGCTTTCAGGATTGAATCCAATTCTTCATATTTTGAAATAAAATTACACGATAACACCCTATTAAGTTCTTGAGATTTGATTTTACCACTAACTATCCAACCGAACGCTGTCTTTACCATACATGGAAAGCCTTCACCAAGTGAAATTTTGCCATCTAGGAAGATATCGAAGAATTTTTCAGCGCTAAGTAATAAATCAACCTTTTGAGGCCTTTAAAACTTTGGATCTGCGAGCTGGAGATCGACAGAAATGTTCCAGTTGCTTGAATCAAAACGTTGCGACGGCTAAAGCGATGAAATCGTTTTTGTGATGGAGTATGTTAATGTACATTCGAAATTAGAAAAGCGTGATTTGATGGTAGCATTGACTTTATATCTACATTCCGTACGAATACCTTCAACGGCCGATAATTCTTGCGTTGATCTGAATTTCTGAAGACGAA